>CATKHJ010229914.1:0-23984 GCA_949750685.1 Vernicia montana | reverse complement strand
ATTAGGATTTCTAATTTTATCACTCACTTTTTGTAATTCTCTCATATTATGATAACTCAAAAGAAATTTATTTAAATACTCTCATACTTTTATGTATGTTGAATTTTTTAATGTTTTATAAAATAAAATTACAGAACATTTTTAATATATTACGCGTATTTATATTTTAATTTTATTTGGTTGATGCTTTATATGTCTGAATCTGTTAACATTTTCTAAATAAATTTATTCTTATTTTTCAACCATTATTTATGAATTTTATAAATATAAAAAAATATTAGTAATATATATATATATATATGTTAAATTGTTTGCTGGAAATCGGAAGAAAAAGGGACAGTGTGTGTGTGTGTGAGAGAGAGAGAGAGAGAGAAAAAGAGCTCAGAACGCCGTTCGACGACACACGCCGGCCAGAGAGGTAGTAGAGCCTCCGACGCTTCCAACGCCACTAGTCCAGTCGCCGGTTGCTGCCGCACCTCTCGAAAAAGCGCTCACCGGCCAGAAATCTTTCAAGCTTCGTTTTATCGACTTTTTGACCTCCATTTTCGATGATTCTGGTATCGTTGAGTTCCTCTTCTCCTAAGCTTCGATTTGGTATCTCATTTGTTAATTTTGGTGAATGTTTGTTTTTCGCCGGAATCCGGTGACATTACAGGACTGCCGATGTATTTTTCAGCGATCCTCCGGCGAGTAAGGGAGAGTAGCATACATTTCCGGTATCTACGTTTTGGTACGAATCCATTGGTACCAATTTTGCCACTATCCGACGCCGTTGACATTTTTCGGCGACTCTCCGGTGAGTGCGCCTAGTAGTCTGAAATTAATCCCTGATGGTTAATTTATTATTAGAATTGTTTATTTTGGCATATCGAAATTATTATTAATTTAGATAATTAATCGTGGATAAATTATTTAAGAATCATTAAGGGAATAATATATTTATTATTGGAGTTTAATTGTGAGAATTGCTATCGGAAGCCAGTTGGGATATTCGATATCTCGACGTTGAGTCTGTTGTCTGAATTTAGGGGGATTAGGTCTATTCTGGAGAAACTCTGCCAGATTTTGATAGATTTCTCTATGGTATTAGGATGTGTCTATATTTGATTATTATAAATTCTTATCCTGATAATCTGTTAATTTTTTATTTTCTAGATCGTCCAAGACCATATTCTACAGCCTCAGGTCCTAGTCACTGATCGAGTCTGATTTTCTGCACCCGTGTTGTGAGTGATATTTTCTAATATATTTTCTTATATTCCATGCATCTACATTTACTGTATGTATATACGTATATAATTATGCATTATGAACATTAATTGAGCATGTTGGCATACGTATATGTGATTGCTTCATTAATTATGTGAGTTGCATATTAATTGTGGATGCTGGATGGGATTGGGATGACACAAGGATTCACCCAGGATTGTGATTATAATATAATGATGATTATGTTTGATGAGTTGTGACTAGTGTATGACGGCTTGAAATTTGCTCATCGCTCGCTGCTGCCAGTCGGATCGGCACTGCGTGGCATAAACCATGGACGGCTGGGATCCTATGTATTGGATTTTGAGATATAGTAATGGGAATCAGAGAACCAAGATAGGGAGATCGGCTCTCCAGATTGAGGATTAGTGTGATTCCTGTGGACCGATTCCCATCCCTATTTGATTGTATGATTATCTGATTATTTGTATGTGAGACACGTTGCATGAGCATTATTATTAGATTAATGTTAGAGCACCAAGTTTATATATTGGTTAGTATCATTCACTGAGTTGAGATGCTCACCATTGTCTCGCCATTTTTTTTTTCAGGTTGTATAGTGAGACTAGTTATTTTATTACTGTTGAGTTTCCCTGCCATCTCCTCTGGCAGTGGATTTTATATTTAGATATTGTGTATAATATTATAATTTTAGAATTTTGAAATTACAGTAGACCGAATTTATATCTGTTTAATATCTGATGATTGGTATCTGTTGTTTATAATATGACATAATGAGATATTCTGCTAAACAGGAACCTGTTGATATAGAGATATATGGCTGAACTGATATATTATGATATTGGTACAGGTTCTATTGGTATGTGAGCCCTTAGTCATTGGTTTATGATTTTCTGGTATATTCTCTGTTGACTTGTGTTGTCAGGCTAACTACGGATTCTGGAAGTCTTAAGTTTTCCTGTACCCTAGTGCCGGTCACGTGCCCCTAGAGTCGGGTTGTGACAAAGTTGGTATCAGAGCTTTTGGTTTATTTTCCTAGGGAACTGTAATTGCGGAACATAGGATTCCAATACGTCTTTCTATGTTTCATTTGCTTCTAGCTTCTACGGTACCTTAATGGTTACTTAGTAGTATATGAGTGCGGTTATGTTATGTTGTGTATGGACCATCTTTCTTCATTTGATAAACTATTCTGTCCCTTTTCAGTAAAATGAGTACTAGAGCTAGAAGAGCAGCTACAAGAGCACAAGCTGCTGCTACTAAGGGGCATGTTGCTCCAGAGGAGGAGGGCTCCACAAGCCTAGTAGCACCAGCCCCTAGTCGCAGAGGTAGACGTAGGCAGGCTGGTGATGAGGTTCCTACTGGGGTGGATGTCGTATTTACTGGATTTCAGAGGATTATGGATGATGTGACTATAGTCATCCCTCCAGTAGCTCCACCTATTGCACCTGTAGTACCTGTGGCACCTGTAGCCCCTACAGTGTTTTTAGAGAGATTTATCAAGCATGATCCCCCTACTTTCTCTGGTGATGAGGAACAAGCATATGACTTCCTGAATAACATTAGAGAGATTTGTCTGGAGTTGGGTTGTTCAGATACTAGATCTATTTATTTCTCTAGCTGTAGGCTAGAGGGACCAACTTATACATGGTATAAGAACTATATCCGACATAGATATCAGGAGATGACTTGGGATGACTTTAGTAGGGAGTTCTTAGCTTGGTTTGTTCCTCCTGGGTTTGTTCATAGAAAAATGATTGAGCTTGAGAATTTGAAGAAGGATGAGCACACCTCTGTGGCAGAGTTTACTAATAAGTTCTTAGGGTTGTGCAGGTTTGTATCTACAGCAGTACCTGATGATGAAGCTAAGAAATTTCGATATGTTAGGGCTTTAGGAGATGATTATCAATCTCTACTTAGTGGACGTCAGGGTCGTCCTTTCAGTGAGATAGTTGATGATGCCTAGGATATTGAGTTTACAGTAGATGAAAAGAAGAAGGCCAGAAGGGCCAATCGAGGCGAGGGTCAAGGCACATCTAACTTTGTTGGTACTGCTGACACTTTCACCGTGGGGACTTAATCTACTGATTCACAGAGTTTCCACAGACACAAGAACAAAAGCAGTAGTAAAGATGGATTTAGGCATAACAGAGGCTACAGTGGGAGTAGTGGTGGATCCAGTTTCAGTGGTACAGGTTCAGGTATCATAGTATGTGCTAGATGTGGTAGAGCCCATCAGGGGCAGTGTTGGCAGGGATTGAGTGTATGTTATGGTTGTGGCCAGCCAGGTCATTTTTCCAGAGATTGCCCTGTAACAGGTGGTCAGAGAGCTTTTTCTCAGGGATCTATGGCTAGTGTAGCTCAGCCTATGCACACCTCCGCTCCATTGCAGTTCGGGGGACGATTTAGTGGCCAGCAGGGCTGTGGTTTTAGGGGCAAAGGTAGAGGTCAGAGTCAGGGG
Organism: Vernicia montana; assembly: GCA_949750685.1. NCBI lineage: Eukaryota > Viridiplantae > Streptophyta > Magnoliopsida > Malpighiales > Euphorbiaceae > Vernicia > Vernicia montana. Next base: position 20,293 of record CATKHJ010229914.1, on the reverse strand, counting down.
CAAAGTTCTGGATTTGCTGGTAGAGGACAGAATCAGGGTCAGGCTAGGGTTTTCACACTAACCCATCAGGACACTCAGGCTTCGAATGCAGTGGTGGCAGGTATTCTTTCTGTTTGTTCTTTAGAGGCTCGTGTATTATTAGCCCCGGGTTCTACGCACTCTTTTATATCCCCTAGTTTTGCAGTAAAAATTAATATGATGCCTGTCAATCTTAAGTGTCCATTATCAGTTGCCACTCCTATGAGTGATTCTTTGTTAGTGGACACAGCTTTTGCTTCATGTCCAGTTCGAGTCAATGGAAGGATTCTTCCTACCGATTTAATTATGCTTGATGTGATGGATTTTGATGTAATTCTGGGTATGGATTGATTGTCGACCCATTATGCTACCCTTGATTGTCGCAACAAGGAAGTTGTTTTTCGTGTTCCTGGTGATGTAGAGCTTTCTTTCAGGGGAGATAGAAGTGTTGCTCCCTATAACCTTGTTTTCAGCTATCAGTGCTAGAAAGATATTATGTCGTGGCTGTCAAGGTTATTTAGCTCTTGTTAAATATGTTTCTAAGGATGTTGGAAATGTGAAGAATGTGCCTATAGTAAATGAATTTCCTGATTTGTTTTCTGAAGAGCTTTTAGGATTACCTCCGAATAGGGAGATAGAATTTTGTATTGATGTGATACCAGGAACAAACCCTATATCCATATCACCTTATAGGATGGCACCTACAGAATTAAAAGAGCTCAGGGAGCAGTTGCAAGATCTTTTGGATAAGGGTTTTATCCAACCCAGTACTTCTCCCTGGGGTGCTTCGGTGTTGTTTGTGAAAAAGAAAGATAGATCGATGCGTTTCTGTATCGATTACAGACAATTGAACAAGGTGACTATAAAGAAATAAGTATCCTCTTCCTTGAATTGATGATTTATTTGATCAGTTTCAGGGTGCTTCATGTTTTTCAAAGATTGATCTTCCTTCGGGATATCATCAATTGAGGATTAGGAGGGAAGATATTCCTAAAACAACATTCAGAACTAGGTATGGGCATTATGAGTTCCTTGTGATGTCTTTTGGACTCACTAATGCACCTGTCGCGTTTATGGATCTGATGAACCGAGTGTTTAAACCATTCTTAAATCGGTTTATCATTGTGTTTATCGATGACATTCTGGTATATTTGAAGACTCCTGAAGAACATGCTCAACATCTGAGGATGGTTTTGAAAACTTTGAGGAATTATCAATTGTATGCCAAATTCTCCAAGTGTGAATTTCGGTTAGACATTGTAGCTTTTCTGGGGCATGTCGTTACTAAAGATGGTATTATGGTGGACCCCAAAAAGGTAGAAGTTGTCACAAATTGGTTAAGGCCTACTACAGTCACCGAGGTTTGAAGTTTTCTTGGGTTAGCAGGTTAATATTGCCGCTTTGTCCAAGATTTTTCAAGAATTGCATCCCCTTTGACTCGGTTGACACAGAAGAATGTTAAGTATCAATGGACTGAGGCATGTGAAGATAGTTTCCAAAGGCTTAAAGATTGCCTTACCTCAGCTTCAGTATTAACTTTACCTTCGGGTATGGGCGGTGACACCGTTTACTGTGATGCTTTGAGAATTGGTATGGGGTGTATTTTGATGCAACATGGTAAAGTGATTGCTTATGCCTCTCACCAGTTGAAGAAGCATGAACAGAACTACCCCACCCACAATTTGGAAATGGCAGCAGTAATTTTTGCTTTGAAGATTTGGAGGCATTACTTGTACTGTGAAACTTGTAAGATTTATACAAATCATAAGAGCCTGAAATATATTTTTGACCAGAGGGACTTGAATTTGAGACAGAGGAGATGGATGGAGCTTCTTAAAGATTACAATTGTACCATTCTTTACCACCCTGATAAAGCAAATATTGTAGCTGACGCATTAAGTAGGAAGTCCTCTGGTAGTTTAGCTCACATTATAGTAGAGAAAAGACCTATAGTTGAAGAGTTTCAAGAATTATTTGATGAAGGGTTTCAGTTGGAGGTGCACAGTTCTGGAATACTGTTGGCACATTTCAAGGTCCGTTCAATTCTAGTGGAAAGAATTAAAGTGGCTCAAAGACGGGACCCACAATTGTGCAGAATTATGGATGAGGTGCAAGAAGGCAGTACTTGAGACATTGTGATTGATGATAATGGAGTACTTCAACACAATTCTCGTTTGTGGGTTCCTGATATAGATAATTTGAGAAAAGAGATTTTGGAAGAAGCACACCTCGCAGCGTACAACGTGCACCCAAGTTCCACCAAGATGTACCATGACTTGAAGGGTATTTATTGGTGGAATGGTATGAAGAAGAATGTTGCTAAATTTATTTCTAGATGTTTAACTTGTCAGCAAGTAAAGTTGGAGCATCATAAGCCTTCTGGATTTTTGCAACCACTTTTTATTCCTGAATGGAAATGGGAAAGGATTATTATGGATTTTGTGACTGGGTTGCCTAAGACTATTGTAAGGTATGACTCTATATGGGTTATCGTGGACCGATTAACCAAATCGGCTCACTTTATTTATGTTAAGGTCAATTACTCTGTGGCTAAGTATGCAAGGTTGTATGTGGAAAAGATAGTTTGCTTGCATGGAGTTCTAGTCTCCATTGTGTCAGATAAAGGACCCCAATTCACTTTTAGATTTTGAAAATCTTTGCAAGATGTTTTGGGTACGAGGTTAGATTTCAGCACAGCCTTTCACCCTCAGACGGATGGTCAGTCTGAGAGAACAATTCAGATCTTGGAGGATATGCTTCGAATGTGCATACTTGACTTTGGAGGTCATTGGGATTGACACTTACCATTAATTAAGTTTGCTTATAATAACAGTTATCATGCTAGTATTGAGATGGCACCTTATGAGGCTCTATATGGCAGAAAGTGCAGATCTCCAGTTTGTTGGGAAGAAGTTGGAGAAAAGCAGTTGGCAGGACCTGACTTGGTTCAGATCACGTTAGAAAAAGTTTCCCATAATTCGAGAACGGCTGAAGACTACTTTTAGCAAGTAAAAGAGTTATGTGGATCCAAGGCGTAAAGATCTTTCTTTTGATGTGGGCGATTTTGTCTTTTTGAAAGTTTCTCTTATGAGAGGAGTAATGAGATTTGGTAAGAAAGAGAAATTGACACCAAGGTATATTGGCCCATATATGATCTTAGAGAGAGTTGGAGCAGTTGCATATCGGTTGGACTTACCATCAGACCTTTCGCATGTCCACCCTGTGTTTCACATCTCTATGTTGATGAAGTATATTTCTGATCCTTCTCATATGTTACAGCCACAAGAAATTCAGATTTGTGAAAATCTATCTTATGAGAAAGTTCCTGTAGCTATAATGGATTTTCAGATTCGCAGGCTTCGTTCCAAAGAAATTCCTATGGTTAAAATTATATAGCGTAATCACACTACCGAAGAGTGTACGTGGGAAGTAGAAGCCGATATGAGAGAAAAATACCCATATCTGTTTGGGACAAGTTGAATTGTTTTGAAATGTAATATTTCAATGCTTTTAAGTAATTATGTATGTTATCTTTTATGAATTACTATCTTTATCCAAATTCGAGGACGAATTTCTTTTAAGGGAGGGAGATTATAATATCTTGAATTTTGAATTAAAAAGAATTATTAATTTTGGGTATTTTATTTTATTAAAATAAAATTATGTGACTATTTAATTAAATATTGAGATTTTTAGTTAAATTTGATTTATTTAATTAATTTTCAGATATTATTATTATTATTATTATTATTATTATTATTATTATTATTATTATTATTATTATTATTATTATTAAATTGTTTGCTGGAAATCGGAAGAAAGAGGGACAGTGGCAGTGTGTGTGTGAGAGAGAGAGAGAGAGAGAGAGAGAGAGGAAAAGAGCTCGGAACGCCACCGTCTGACGACATGCGCCTGCTAGAGAGGTAGCTGAGCCTCTGACACTTCCAACTCTACTAGTTCGATTTTCGTCCGCCGCCGCACCTCTCGAAAAAGCACTCGCCGGCCAGAAATCTTCCGAACTTCATTTTATAGACTTTTCAACCTCCGTTTCTGACGATTATGGTACCTTGAGTTCCTCTTCTCCTAAGCTTCAATTTGGTATCTCATTTGCTAATTTTAGTGAACGTTTGATTTTCGCCAGAATCCGATGATGTTACAGGACTGCCGACGTGTTTTTTGGCGATCCTCTGGCAAGTGAGAGAGAGTGGCATACTTTTTTGGCATCTACGTTTCGGTATGAATCCATTGGTACCAATTTCGCCGCTATCCGACGCCATTGACGTTTTTCGGCGACTCTCCGGTGAGTGCGCCCGGTAGTCCGAAATTAATCCTCGATGGTTAATTTATTATTAGAATTGTTTATTTTGGCATATCGAAATTATTATGAATTTAGATAATTAATTGTGGATAAATTATTTAAGAATTATTAAGGGAATAATATATTTATTATTGGAGTTTAATTGTGAGAATTGCTATCGGGAGCCAGTTGGGATATTCGATATCTCGAAGTTGAGTATATTGTCTGAGTTCATGGGGATTAGGTCTATTCTGGAGAAACTCTGCCAGATTTTGGTAGATTTCTCTACGGTATTAGGATGTGTCTATATTTGATTATTATAAATTCTTATTCTGTTAGTTTGTTAATATTTTATTTTCTAGATCGTCCAGAACCATCTTTTGCAGCCTCATATCCTAGTCACTGATTGAGTCTGATTTTCTGCACCCGTGTTATGAGTGATACTTTCTAATATATTTTCTTGTATTCCATGCATCTACATTTATTATATGTATATACGTATATAATTAAGCATTATGAACATTAATTGAGCATGTTGGCATACGTATTTGTGAGTTGCATATTAATTGTGGATGCTGGATTAGATTGGGATAATACAAGGATTCACCCAATATTGTGATTATAATATAATGATGATTATGTTTGATAAGCTGTGACTAGTGTATGACGGCTTGGAGCATGCTCATCGCTCGCTGCTGCAAGTCGGGTCAGTGCTGCGTGGCATAGGCTATGAACGGCTGGGACCCTATGTATTGGATTTTGAGATATAGTAATGGGAATCAGAGAACCAAGATAGGGGGATCGGCTCCCCAGATTGAGATTTAGTGTGATTCATGTGGACCGATTTTCATCCATGTTTGATTGTATGATTATCTGATTATTTGTATGCGTGACACGTTGCATGAGTATTATTATTAGATTGATGTTAGAGCACCAAGTTTGTATATTGGTTAGTATCATTCACTGAGTTAAGATGCTCACCCTTGTCTCGCCATTTTTTTTCAGGTTGCAGGGTGAGACTGGTTATTTTATCACTGTTGAGTTTCCCTGCCATCTCTTTCAGCAGTGGATTTTATATTTAGATGTTGTGTATAATATTATAATTCTAGAATTTCGCAATTACAGTAGGCCAAATTTATATCTGTTTAATATCTGATGATTGGTATCTGTTGTCTATAATATGACATTATGAGATATTTTGCTAAATAGGAAACTGTTAATATTGAGATATGTGGCTGGACTGATATATTATGATATTGGTACAGGTTCTATTGGCATGTGGGCTTTTAGCTCTTGATTTATGATTCCTTGGTATATTCTTTGTTGACTTGTGTTGTCAGGCTGACTACGGATTCTGAAAGTCTTAAGTTTTTCCGTACTCTAGTGTCGGTCACGTGCCCCTAGAGTTGGGTCGTGACAATATATATATATATATATATATATAAGTAATGTATAAAAAAATAAATAAAATATATAAGTAATACTAATAATAAAAATATCTTTAATTATATAAATTGTGAGTTTAAACCTAATTAAAGTCTAATTTTTAAATTTTTATACATTATATTTCACTATTTAAAAGTATGTAAAATTGAATTAAGATAAGACAAAAATTGGATAGTGCCCCTGCCCCGTTGCCATCCCTACCTCCATTTATCTCTCTCTCCACACTTTTTTTTAAATTTTTTTTTCTTTTTTGTCATTCCTTTATTTTTGTTTTTTTTTAACTTGTATTTTACATTTACCTACAAAATATTTGTATGTGTATATACATATAATTTGACATTTGACATTTATTTTTTATTTATAAGTTTATATAATGATAGTTGTAATTATTAATAAAATTTAATTATATTATTAGAATATATGATAAAAATTTAAAAATAATTAATTGGATATTGAATAAGTACATTCTAATTTTTTTTTTTAAAAAACATAATAACCTGAAAATAAATTAATGAGATAACTAGTTTTATTTTTAAAAAAATTATTTGAAAAATGATAAAAAAATTTCTAAACAACTTTTGATAAAAACTAGTTACGTGATTTATTTATTTTTACATCATTATATTTTTTAGAAAAATTTTAAAAGTGTATTTATTCAATATCATAATTAATTATTTATAAATTGTTATCCTATATTCTAATAATATAATTAAATTTTATTAATAATTACAACTATCATTATATAAACTTATAAATACAAAATAAATGGAAAAATTCAAATTATATGTATATACACACACAAATATTTTATAGGTAAATGTAAAATACAAGTTTAAAAAAAATAAAGATAAAGAAATGAAAAAAAAATTTTAAAAAGGAAAAAAATGAAAAGTGTGGAGAGAGAAATAATAAAAGTAACATAGAGAATTGACACTTTGATCCATTTTTTCAATGTTAGGGGTATATTCATGTCTCGAAAAATATTAAATATTGATATGCACTTTTAGCCAAACATTAAAATATATTTGCACATTGTTCCTACTTTGAAGGGGTGTTTTATTTAATAAAATTTGACTAATGTGTTAATTACTTAATTTAAACTATAGAAACACGAATATAGAAATTTTAACTATAAAATGATGACTAAGAAATTTGAATACCTGCCTAAAATCGAGGTATTTAGATTTGATAACTAACAGTTGGGAGGTAGTTACTAAATCACAACTAATCATGAAAGTTCAAAATTAAATTATATGAAATTAAAATATATTAGTGACAAAAATAAAAACAAGTTTAGCAAATTAAAAAGTTAGTATAAAATTATAATTTTTATTTTTTTAACATTAATTTTATCGATAAGATTCGAATGTTAGGATACTAATTAGAAAATTATAATTTTGTTAAAAAATTAATTTTTTTTTTTTATAATTATTCATTAAGAAAAAAAAGACAAATGCTGAGATTGCATCATAATCATAGATAATATAGTCAAATTAATATTTAAGATTGCACAATACTAAGCTCCCCCATTTATTATTATCCAAAAAAAAAAATCTCTCCCATTTATTTATTAATATATAGTATATTATATAATATTTAAAAATTTTGTCGTCCTTAGAATGTTCTTTACCGTGTTGCTGGTCCTTTCTCCGCCAGCCAAAATCCCACAACGCCCTGCTGGCTACTGCCTGCCACTTGCCTCCAACAAAAATTGCAATTAAAAAATCAGAAAACCCAAATAATTACAATTTAAAAAAAAAATTTAAGTAAAAATTAAAACCCCTTTTGTCTCCTGATTATTGCCAGTAGTTTTTGAAAGTTTCCATTTTTATAATTTCCATTTTTATAATTTCCATTGTTTTCTGTCTTTGATCTCTCTTGTTTTTTTGTTTGTTGAAAGAGAGAGAGAAAAAGAAAGGGGATTAATGGAGAGCATAGCATTGTGGCAAGGGGTGACTCTTTGTGGGATTGTGTCATGGATTGTTATGTCTTCATGTCTCAATGTAACCCAAAAGATTAGATCTTTACTGCAACCTTGGGTTACCCATCATGTCATCTCTGGCACTTCTTTCATCCTCCAGATCCAGGTTTTGCACCTGGATTTCACTGAAATAAACAAAACCCAGATTTTGTTTTGATTGTTTGTTTCTTTAATTTGTGCTGAATTGTTTTTTTTGTTTTTTTTTTCTGTGATTTTTGCAGAAGCACCAGCATGGATTTTTGGATGCTTTGTTCTCTGGGTTGTCCTGTGTTGTTTCTGTGCCCTTTTATACTGCTTTTCTTCCTTTGCTCTTCTGGGTATCATTTATTTGCTTTTTGTTTAGATTAATTTTTTCTATTTTTTTGGAAATACGAGGTTGTTGATAAATTTTATACACCAGCATTTTAATTGAGTGGCTTTTGTGTATAATTGTAGAGTGGGCATGGCAAATTGGCTAGGCAAATGACCCTTCTAATGGCTGTCTGTGATTATACAGGGAATTGTATTAAGGTACTTTTTGCATGCTTTCTGGTTTGATCCTGTCCATTTTTTTTTTAATTCTGTATTCTTTCATTTGTAGTAGAGGAATAAGATCATGAAGTCATCTTTTGTTCCTTATATTTGTGTTTATATGTCATAGGATGTGGTATCAGCGCCTAGACCCAATTGTCCTCCTGTAAGGAGAATAACTGCCACAAAAGATGAGGAAGATAATGCTTTGGAATATGGATTGCCCTCTTCCCACACTCTTAACACAGTTTGCTTATCTGGGTATTCGTCTTTCCTCTTTTTATTCCCATATTTTTCTCCTTGTGTTATGGGCAGATTTAGTGCACATTGTAGTGAGTTGTGTTGTACAAATAGTTCAAGAGTAGCAGTGGCTTGGGTATGAGTTATCAAGTGTATTCCAAGAAACTTGAGAGGAAATATTTATCCATTCATCCGTAATCAAGCATATGAATCATGTATCTGTAGCTATGCTCACAATTCTTGCTTCTTGGTGCAATGCTTTTTTTTCTTTTTCTTTTGAGTTGGTGAAGGTTCTAGAAATTACTAGTTTACTACTAGTACATTATCAATTTGTTGTTTATTGGTTGCTTAAAAAATGGTCTCAATTATTTTATTGCTTCGAATTTGCACCTTGTGGCCTTGTTTGGTATAATGAATTCCACAAAATTTTATGAATTTATTTAGAATTTTATGTCTGACATGAATGAAAATGTTCATTTCACTTATAGAATTCAACATGACTACATCAAATTCTATTTTGTAAATGAATTCTATATTTCAAATTCATTCATACCAAACAAGGAGGAACATTTAAATGCCTTTGATATTGGCCCTTAAAGAATCATTTTTTTCTATGGTAAAACATTTATATCCTCTTTCAATGGACACTTACAGGTACCTCTTGCACTATGTCCTATCTTATACACAAAATCAAGATTCCTTTGTGGAGTTTGCCGGATTTGCTGTTGTCTGTTTGCTTGTGGGCCTCATTGGTTTGGGTAAGCGTATATCTGTTTCACAAGTTGTTGTTAGCATTATCAGTTTTTCTTGAGGATTCCAAACTAAAATTTGGTTTTCTTGGTAGGAAGAGTTTACCTCGGTATGCACAGTTTGATTGATATCATAGGCGGTCTTTCCATTGGGTTGGTAATCCTTGCATTTTGGCTTACTGTCTATGAATACGTCGATGAATTCGTCGTTTCAGGACAAAATGGTATGTAGATTTCTTTGGTAACTATGCATGATTTTATGTTCTGAACAAGTTAATTTCAAAAGCCTTTTTATATTGCCAAATTGTCCTCAAGCCAATTAGTATTTCAGACTTTTATGGAATGAATAAATGCTTGATATGTTTGAGCAAGGGAAAGAAATAGAAGCATAAATAATTGCATAGCATTCTTTTATCTTTTGATTCAGTTCGTCTTTTAGTCTAAATTCAAAACAAAGAAAAGCTCTTAAACTCCAGAGTTCTTGAGCAAAGCATGAAAAAGTAGGACAAATATAATGGACACAGAGCAACTTACATGTCAGTTGAAAATTGACAAAAGCCTAATACAGACCCAACAATCCTAAATGAGTTAATTGGATAGGCCTTCAGAATCAAAACCACAATCAAATTTTCCTATCAGCAAGCTTCAATTGATGATCTCTAGATTATCTTCCTCTCAAGAGGTGAAATGTTCGTAATTCCAGGGCTCTATTGGACCATGTGACCCCAAATGGAAGGCAGTTTGAAAATAGGTTTTTGGTTGTCCTGTTTACCAACAGCTGAATACAGATTTATTGGCAAAATTCTTGGGGATTGTTAAGGTTACAAAGTATTATTCTCTAGTGCTTAAAAATTCTTTATTTAAATCTCATCTCACTCAAAGAATGGTACCGTTTGAATATCATGGGCTACAATTCCTGATCGCTATGGGCTTGCTTTTGAATAATAGGTGTATTACTTCAACAAAAGGTGGAATCTAGTTTCTGAATGTTGAAATGTCAAATATATTGTGTATACATATTATGTAAAATTCAGAATATGAACATTTTGCTTTATTCTTACTTGAGTATACACTATTTCACTTACAGTTACAACCTTCTGGGCTGCCCTAAGCTTCTTGTTGCTTTTTGCTTATCCAACTCCTGAACTTCCTACTCCAAGCTTTGAGTACCATACAGCCTTTGATGGTGTTGCATTTGGAATAGTAAGTAATCATTATCATTTAAAGTTGAGGTTCATTTTAACTTTTCTTTTCAGTTTTCAGTTACCAAAGTGTTCTCATAGGTTATGCAACTGGAATCAAGTACTTCATTATGTATGTTGTTAGTGAAAGTCGTGATATTGCTTGGAGAATACCCTAAAAGACAAAGGAGGACATTGGAGATGTTTAGAATGACCTTAAAAGAGCCATGAAAAAGAAAACTTATAAGAGCTAAACAAATACTTGTATTCCTTGAAGAAGATAGTCTCAAATGGTGAATTCACCAATTTTATTACTATATTATATTTTTTGTAGATTATAAATAAAAAAGAAGAATATAGTAGCACAGCACAAAGGAAGGGTAAGATAACAGAGGTTCTCACAAACATGCACATGCACACTCATAATTTGTGAATTAGTCACTTAATGAAGAAAAAAGGGTCAAGTTTTTCACATGGAGTGGTGGAAGTGAAAGATGTGTGGAAAATTCTATCTGTGGTTGTTCATTCCCATGATACCATTAGAGCTTGTCTATGCTTCTGAATAAGTACATTGGTGCGAGGGACCATCAGGAACCAATGTTGTATTTATGAAGTTTCAGAGTCGTACCTATATCTTGGCGTCCTTATCTAACACAGGTCTTTAGGTTTAAGTGGAGAGTCGTAACTATGCCCTAGAAAATCACTTGCTCTGCTATCCAATAAAGGGAAAATAAGAGGTCTTCTGTTTTGTGCTTTTAGGCCTTACTGGAACATTTCTGTGAAGTTTCTCCTTTTAGAGTTTTAGTTACAATTCGCTGAGAAGAAATATTTTATTTAAATTTACAAGTGTTAATTATCAACTTTTTAAATTAAGTTGGAACCTTGTTATGAAGTAAAATTTCCAATTAATATAAACAAAATTTTCATATGCTATTCAGGTCACTGGGGTTCAGCTAACATACCACCAGTTCCACCATGAAGCTGTGCCACGCATATTTACACAACTTACTGTTCCGGCCTTTTTTGGAAGAATGCTCGTAGGAATACCAACAATACTCATTGTGAAGTTCTGCAGCAAGGCCTTGGCTAAATGGGTTCTTCCTGTGATATCAAACACATTGGGAATCCCCATAAAATCAACCAGCTATATTCCCATGTTGAAAGGATCAGTTGGTAAAAAATCAGACGAGATTAAGCAATCGAGTTATATCCAAAAGTTATTCTTCTTCTTCAATCAAGACTCATTTGATGTTGATACAGGTATTAGATTCCTCCAATACGCTGGTCTTGCTTGGTCGGTGGTCGATCTCGTTCCTTCTCTATTCTCTCATTTGAGGTTGTAATGATCTTGTTCTGTATATGACTAGGATGCTTTTCTTTTCCTTTTTTTTTTTTTTTTTTTTTTTTAATTGGGAGGAGGAAGAGGAGGTTATCACGGGTGAGTAGGATGATTTTAGCAAAGTTCCAATGGTAATATTCTACGTATTAATTTTGTAAATAAAGTAATTTTGCCCTTGGAGAATCAATTAATCATCCATGCTTTAATGGAAGTAGTGCCCAGAGTCAGGTTCATAAAATGCACTAACAATACTGGCATTTGAACGATGAGGGAAGGATTTTAGGGCATGAACATCTCAATCTCTTATTTGCTTTTATTTTCTTCCCCTTCATTCAATTTGTTTGTGGAGGGGAGAATGTGGAACAAGTCATTTGATTTCTGCTTTTCTTTTTAAAAATTTCTGATGTATTACAATTTATATACGATAGAATAAAAATAGAAGGAAAAAAGAAAAGAAAAAAGTAAAAAACCTTGAGCAATTTTCTATCAAAGCAAATATCAATCTACACATTAGAGGTCGTCATGCAAAATTCTTCATAGTGGAAAGTAACTATCATGGATTTTCTCTGGAACTTGAAAATATAAGCCAAATACGATTGAGGAATGAAATATGAAAGGATCAACCAAACGAAGGCTTATGTTTATTTAATGTCAAACAGAGAAGAGAGAATAATTGACTTTTTTAAAACTCTTTGTTGACAATTACAAGATGAAAAAAGAGCAAAGCATCTACTAGATACCAAATATCCATTTATCCCCTACAAGACCCAAAAGGATCAGACAAAGGAAAACGTGAATCAAACAAGAATATCCACAATTCTGCTAAAGGTACAATCTATTGCTGATGGTCTTCCTACCAAGAGCTTTAGCCAATTGTGGAGAAATATCCAGCGTGGTTTTAAGTATAAGACAGAACAAAATGCACAAAACCTGACCTATAATACATGCTTTTGGGTTTCTACCCACCAGAAAAGCATGCCAAGAAAGCCCTATTGATATTAAACTCAATATATATCGCTTGCAACTGGGATCATCAACTGCCTAAGCATTGAGTAGGGATTAAGGGAGGTGATACTGGCGCAGCAGAAGGCTGATTCACAGGAAGTAATCAGGCGTTCTACGAGTAACATCAGGTTCTCCCCTCCTAGGAGCTGGCTCAAACTGCAAAGCATCAAAGATCCACCCTAAGAAATTTTCACCAGACTACGAGTCTACAACACTACAATTATCAAGTAAAAGAATTTTGGGAGAGAGGGGCAGACTGACCTGGATGAAAGTGTGACCCTTGCAGTCATCAACTTCCAATATAGAAGCCATGTTTCCACAGCGATAACAATAATTAGGTGCACTGAATATGGTAACCACCTTTTGTTCCTGCACCAAGAAAACAATGTAACATCTTCAAGCTTGAGCTTATTGTGCAGAACACACAAATAAAACGAACAGCATTCATGAATTGCGAAAATGATAATTACATGAGCCCAATTAAATCCGTCCATAACAAGTTGATGTGCTCTAGCAATCAACTTCAAGTTGTTTGAATGATTAAATTGCTCGGATATATCCTGCACAAAACAACAAAAATTACATCACGAAAATTTCAGTAGTAAGGTAACCATCTCAACTTGAGAGAATGAATGAAAAAAAAGACTGAGGAATAACAGAGAGACAAACACTCTCTTTGTAACAAAGAGAGTTACCTGGCCAAAAGTATATCCAGCACCACGAGGTGATATGCCCCAACCACATCGATCATCTGGGTCAGACCATAAGAGATCACACATTGCTCCTTCATGAGGAACCTCCTGAACACGATCAAAATTTCTTATGTTGTCGAGGGTTTCTATCGATGGAGACAATCCACCATGTAGGCAAAATATTTCTGACTCCACCTATACATAGGAAAATAGACTTCAGGTATATATCATTTATTACCTAGCTTTCTCAAACAACAAATAAAGCAGAAAATTTCACCCAAGAGATCCCATAAATATTAGAGAGGTTTTCTATCCATACTTACAGGCAAAATTAAAAGATTTTCCCAATAAACACACTCATAATCATTAGCTAAACTTGTCATTGTTTTAGAAAATCCAAAAAGAATCCTGACGGGCACAATGACATATAATCAGGCTAATATAAACAGGAAGAAAATCATAGAGAGCAGATCAAGGATAATGGTGAATTTCCAAAACAAAAGAATAGCCCCCATAAGGATTAGCTAAAAAATATCTCTGAGCTTATAACTTAGAATTAACACAAGTAGGTAAATCTCTCTGTAGTTCTCTCCACATCCAATTTTCTGTTACTTGCAATTTTGCAATCATTAACAGACAGTACCAGCTATAATGGGTCTTAACTCTTTTTTTTTTTTTTTTTTTTTTTTTTTTCTGAGAAAGCATGATGGGTCTTACTAACCAAGGCAGTCAATGGGAAATAATCAAAGAGGTCTGTGAAGATCTTCCAAACATTAGCATTGCCATACCTGTAACAAAATCATATAAAGAAAATAGCATCAAAGATATGCAAGAGAAGCAAAAAGCAAATGTTTTCTCTCGTTAGAAAGCACAAAGAAAATATATAAATCTTGTATGACCCCAAACAAGCATATCAAATCATCCAACTGTCCCCAGAAGACCATACTAATGGTAGTTGAGGCCGTATCAACAAACTCTACATTCACTTGTGATATTGCTTATGATGAATATGTAATTTCCAAACCAAATATTATATAGCTCACTTTAATACTAATACAGTTTGAATTCTACCAAAATGCTTACTCAAATGCATTCCATCTTACAAGTACATAAAAATATTTCACATCACCATGAAAAACTAGAGGATCCTCCATGATCTAATGGAACCTCTAAACTGCTATAAAGATCATTTGAGCTTGCCTATTTTTGCCACATAATCAAGTTATGAAAACACTTGAAATGAAACCTATGATAATCTCCAGAAAAGATATTACAAGTGAACCGCACAACTCGCCACATTTCTTCATTTCAACAAAAATATCCAGTTTTTCTAGTGTTCATAAAAACTCAGTCATTCCAACATCAACAGAAAATGCAGTCAATGTTCAACATTTAAAACTCAAACACCATTATTTTCAAATGAAAAGCCTTCTTTCTCTCTTTTAATTTACTGCTGACTTCTGAACTCTGGATGTTTATGCAAATGACAGTCCAGTTAAGATAACCAACTTGAGACCGATAAGCTTTAACCAGTTCAGAACATCTATTAGAAGACTTCCTTACAATGCAGTATCAAACATGCAAAAAGAAAAAGATGATAGAGACAACGCATACAAAAAAACACTAATATCAAAACAGATACTAGAAAGTTCAAATGTGAGAAAAAGGAGTCTTCAACTCAATTTTAAAAACTTTGATGCTAATAAACTTGTACAATGAACATCATGTAAAAGTTAATAAAATAAAAAGGCAGATAGAGCAATATGTACAATATAGAGACACATGTAGACAAATGTACATGAATACATACAGTGTATGTATTTGTGTGTGTGTGTGCACGTGTGCATTCTTACCATTCAAATATATTACCACTATTAGAACATAGTAAGAAACAAATAAAGGCTGTGTACAGAAAACTCACTTTCGTAGGCATTCATCATAAAACCCATAAACCTGAGTAATCTGCCAGAAGGAAAAACAAAAATGAAGCAGTAAGGATGCTGATATCCAATCTAGCAATCTAAAATTGCAGGTCAATAAAGTGAAATGCAAATTAAAATTTAAATTTAACTATCCAAAATGAAGTGTAACATCATATATAACCCATATTGAATAAATTAAAATAACTAAAAATTTACTAAAACAATCTACGCAAAACGTGACAAATCATAGGTTAAGATAGTATGCTCTTCAGCATGCAAGTATTGCTTTTATATTAAAATTGGAAACTCAATGATAGAGAGTATGAATGAAAATATACCTGGCGACTTTCATGATTCCCTCTAAGAATGGTTATTCTCTGTGGATAACGCACTTTCAGTGCCACTAAGAGCTGGATTAAGAAAACAAATCAGTATCATTACATAAAAGTGCAAATGCTTCAGAAAATTTTATGTGCTTTGGGCAACCCATAATCCAATATTAGCTAGCACAATTAACAATTAACTCAAGCATGAAGATAAATATCTGAGCATGCGCATTCAACCTCTATGTTAACTAAACCAACCATCAAAGGTGTGTTGAAATTCAAAGATTGCAACCAAAAGTGATCACCTAGACATCACATGAGATCGTCCCTTGTAGCAAATTTCAAACACTTAAACAATGGTCATATATTTGTGCCACCAACATACATTGCAAATTTTTTTCCACATGTTGAAGTTAAAAAAGAAAGAAAGCAAAGGAAAGATCTTGAATGGCATGAGCAGAAGTAGTGAAAAAGGATTTAGCAACTTAAGATTTTTCTAAAGAGGTAACCCAAAGCCATGCGGATGGATTAACAGACCCCCTACTACTTTGAGATTAAGGATTAGTTGTCATGTTGTGATGACACAAAACAGAATCATATACTTAGTTGCTTAAAATTTTTTTTTCCTACTTTAAAAAAGGATAAATTTAAGCTTAACATTCTTTAAGCTAACAGCAAATAAAAAGAAAATGATCCTTTGTAAAAGAACTGCAGTTGATACTTTAACAAATACCATTATGGCTCTTAACCAGATTAGTTGACACATAAAACTGTATCAAAAGAATGTTATGTGGGCCAAACCACCAGACAATACAACTAACTGACGCCAAAATTGTGTAAAAACTGCCAATAAATCAAACCAAGACCATGTATAATACTAGGTCCACCCAATTTTGCAGGCTATTTCCAATATTGCCACCTGGAAAACTAACATCAAGACAAAGTTCCTAATTTAATAACCAGCTTTAAAATATAACAAGGAAACTAGCACATCATTGCTACTTCATGCTCTTCCTATTTGAATGTGTAGAGGTAGTAATTGGCACGCAATGAACAATAGCAAATGAAATGGTATCATGGAGGTATACATACCGTCACAGTTTCAACAGAGTAATAACCACGGTCCACGTAATCACCCATAAACAAGTAATTGGTATCTGGACACTGTCATAAAATTTTGAAAAATGGTCACAAGACTTAAATCTGAAAGTGATAGGACAAACCCAACAAATATCTTACCAAAATATCCAATGAGGAAGAGAGGAAAGAAAATTCCAAAAAGAACTAAATTTGCATTTTGCATAGGCCATTCTTTTGCATAAGATAAAATGATATCTAAAGATAAAAATACAAACAAAATATTTTAAAACCTAACAAATGAGAGCTTTTTTCTATGAGGAATTCCAATGATTAGCAGATGAGATGAATGAAACTAACATATATCATATTCACTCAGCTGAAACCGTGGAGACATTTTTTAGTAAACAATATTAATGGACCTCCAAGTAAAAAGATTAATGCAAATGGAACTATGCATAAAATCTTTGATATAGAAAATGATTGTTTGTACATTTCAAAATGAAATGCACTAAAATATCCATGATAAAATGAATTAAAAACAAGCAGTTTCCTGGCCAGTGGCAATTTACTTGACTATACCTCACGAGTACTTCAACCTTCAAAAGCATTGGCAGGTCTCAATAAATTATTTTAGACAATCCCTCAGCTGAAACAGAAGAGTTAAAATACAAAATGGTCATAGTCAGAACTGATACCTTCCCTCCAATTCGAAAAAGTTCTGCAAGATCATGAAACTGCCCATGAATATCGCCACAGATTGTCACAGGGCTTTTCACAGGCTGTGATAAAGGAAAAAAGAAATATGGGAACATTAATATGTTTTTCAATTATTATTGAAGTAATTTAATGCTTACAAGTGCATGAAAGATTAGTACACTTAATAGACCGCCAAATACGCATTGCAGATGAAATTGAAATTCTGAAAAGGCTACACATCCCAATTCCACCAGCATCAATTAACTACTAAAAGGATATTCTATTTTACCCAAATTTAAATTAACAATGAACTAGACAGGGTCCAAATATTCACACCCGCAATTAATACTAAAAGGATAATGGGTTGCACTTGCACCTGAACATTGCTTTCTAGCATCAGTATCTCCTTAGCCTTGTCGCATAATGCTCTGACCTGCAGGGAAACAAATCATAATGAAAGATGTCTAATTTTTAATAGCAAATACAATAAACTCAAAATTGAAAATTAAACAAATCATTTACAAGTGCCGTTTCAATCCATCAACTAAACTCAACAATCCTGACACTAACATGGACAAAGAAAAGCGCTTTGGCATCGTACTCTCTCAATATCAAATTCCTTCATTTCTATCACATTATTAGAATGGTAAAATTTGATGAAATGAGAATTACAATCTAACCAGAAATCCTTTTAAAAAAAATGAATATTTTACAAAACGTGTGGATTTTCATTTTGCTCTAACATAGCAACAGATCAATCCTCATAAAAAATACCATAGAATTCAATTCCTAAACAAATCAAGAAACGCAAATCGAAGAACTACGGTTATTAAAATTAGGAAATTGATATCAACTTTTATTTTCTTGGAAACCAAACAAAAATTTGAAGAAGAACCTGGGGCTCGGACAGTGGCTTGCACTGCATAAGCAGCGAGATCTGTTCGTCAAGATCGATGACTGAATCTGAAGAAAGCGAATTGGCACCCATATTGATCGTTTCTCTTATGCTCTAAGACCACGAATGGGTAATAACAGAAATTGGGGATTAGGGATAACCCTAACCCTATAAAAGATTGAACTTTGAGATGGGTTCTTGTGTTTCTTTTCAGTTTCTCGCAGTTGGGTTTGCGCAGTGAAGAAAGAGGAAATGAGAAAGAGCGCGTGGCAGAGGGAGCGAGTGAGATAATTAGCTAATCAGTTTTTTTCTTTTTAATTTATTTATTTTTATATAATTTTTAAATGGATGGTAGAGTTTTTTCTTTTTCTTTTATTATTGTTATTAGTTACTAAATTGGGAATGATATTTTGGTAAGAAAGGTTTAATATTTAAATATTTTATTTATATTATTAAAAATATATTAGCACAGCGGATCAAAAATAATAAGAGTAAATATAAAGCAATAAAGAAAATAGAGATAAAAGAAAATAAGCAGAAAGAAGAGGGGTTCCAAACTCTTATTATTATATTAACTTTAACTTCTCTTATATAGAAGAATAGTTATGATTTAATGTATTCAACATTATTGATATAGCCATATACTATAATTTCTTTAAAATACATACTCAATGATGTTTAACTAATATCCACATATAATAATTTATCTATAACACTTCCCTTTTGATATTACTTACGTCATAAATATGCCTCGTTAAAAACATTGCTAGAAAACCCAGTGAGAAAAAAACATAGATAAGGAAAAGAGTACAATTCATGCACTATTCTATCATTACACAGATTGTCTCATTAAAATCTTTTGTCAATAAAATCCTGTGAGACAAAAACTTGACTAATAAGGAAAAATAGTACAATCTTATACTGATTTGTTCCCCTTAATGAGGACAATATTTTAAAACGGCACATATCAATCAATAAAACAAGCCATTCAAATATAATATTATATGAGGACTTAGTAAATAAGTCTGCTATATTGTCACTCGAGCGAATTTGATGGATATCTATTTCATCACTCTTCTGGAGCTTATGCATATTAAAGAATTTGGGTGAAATATATTTAATTTGATCACCCTTAATATATCCACTTTTAGTTTGTCCAACGCATATTGTATTATTCTTAAACAAGAAAATGGGAGCATCTTTCTTAAGGTACTTTAGAACCATAAAAATCTTTATAAAATTGCAGTATTATCATAAGTAAACACATACTTAGTCTGAAATCTATCCTTATATGGATCAGACAAATAACCAGCATCTACATGTAGACCAATGTCAAATATAAATTATATGAAAATATAACTAAATCAATAGTGCCTTGAAGATAACACAATAAGTTTACACCACTCACATGTCTCTTGGTAGGTGCAGAGCTATACCTAGCTAGGAATTTTTCTTGCAAATGGATATCAGGCCTGATGCAATTTCCAAAATACATGGATGCCCTTATAGCACTCAAACATGGTACTTCAGGACCAAATAGCTCTTTGTTATCTTCTTAGGTTTAAAAGGATCTTTATTCACTTCCAGTGAGCGGATACCATTAATGTGCTTAAGAGAAAGGATTTATCTATGCAAAATTGCTTAAGTACCTTTTTCACATAAATATACTAGTGTATTAGGATTTATTTGGGGATAAATAATCGATCTGTAAGCCGATACAAAATTTTGTTTTTTTTAAATTTATCTCAAACTCACTTTTCAAGAGTTTGTTAGGAGTCCCATTTAAATCATCAACATATACTGCAATAATAATAAAATCACTATGTGGTCTTTTATGAATAAATATGATCATAGTGTATTATTCACATATCCTTCTTTTGATAAGGATTTAATCAAACGATTATACCACATACGTC
>CATKHJ010229856.1:0-10619 GCA_949750685.1 Vernicia montana | reverse complement strand
AAATGGATAAGATAGCTCAGAGAATGACGTGTTCAGATGAAAAACTGATTGAGTTAATAGGTGTACAACTTCAGAGTGATGCTTGGAGTTGGTTTCAACGAAATGTGGAAGATCGATTGTATGGTGATAATCCACCCACCTAGGAGGAGTTTAAACAAGAGCTGATGAACGTGTTTCTGTCTGAAGGTGAAAGACAGAATTGTGCATTTCAATTCGAGCAATTGAAGCAAAAATCGAGAATGTCAGTTACAGACTATGCCGGGGAATTTAAGAGGCTGAGCAAGTATGCTGCTCACATAATGCCAACGGAGGCCAGCAGAATTGATCGTTTCCTCCGAGGATTAGTAGCCTCGTTATATCATGTGTTAGTGGCCAATGAGTTTTCATCTATGGCCAAATTAATTGATAAGGCTAAACTTATGGAGGCGAGACACAAGGTAGAGAGGGCAGAACGACAGGAAAGGGAGTAGAAACAGAAAGGTAAAAATAAGGGACAGGGAAGTCAGCAGAGGGGCAGTTTTATCCAGAACAAGGGTACGGAACATAATTTCACTGTTTCTACTCCTTACCAGTCTCGAGGGAGTGGAATGAATCAGTTTCGAGCTGGTAGTGTTTTGGTCGCTTCGACACCCGGTAATGAGGGCACTTACAGAACTAGACAGCGAAGTCAGACCTTTCCAATATGTACCCTGTGTGGAAGACCGCATAAAGGAGAGTGCCGAAAAGCTTCTGGAGCTTGTCTAAAATGCGGCCAACTAGGGCATTTTATTAAGGATTGTCCATAGACAGTTAGCCAAAGGGCAGCCACAGCTGTGTCGCAGCCCACTGTACAAATGAATCGACCAGACAACCGTGGACAAGGAGGGCGTGGAAGAGATACAGGGCAAACCTCAAGTATTGTCAAAGTCGCTGAAAATAGAGACAGAGGGAGGGTATATACCCTCAATCATCAAGAAGCTGAAACTTCCCAGAATGTTGTGACAGGTATTGTTTCTGTTCAATATCAGCATGCTAGTTGCTTGTTTGATTCTGGTGCGACACATTCTTTTGTCTCACCCTATTTTGCAAAGAAGTTAGGAAAGAATAAGAAAACTATGCATGAACCCTTAATTATAGCCATACCATTGGGAGATAATGTGATAGTGGATAAGATGTATCTAGATTGTGTGATTGATATTGATGGTAGGAAATTGTTTGTAGATTTGATTGAATTGGAAGTGTTAGGATTTGATGTCATTTTGGGAATGGACTGGTTATCTAGACATCATGTCCATATAGATTGTCGGGGCAAAATGATAGTTTTCAAAGGCGATAATGGGCATGAATTTAGGTTTCAAGGAGATAGAAGTAATCTTTCTATGAACCTTATTTCGGTCATAGGAGCTAAGAAGATGCTAAAGAAAGGCTGTCAAGCATTTTTGGCACAAGTAGTAGATACTACTAAGTCATATAGAGATGCAAGGGATATTTCGGTAGTAGAAGATTTTTTTGATGTCTTTCCTGATGATTTACTGGGAATGCCACCGAATAGAGAAATCGAGTTTTCGATTGATCTATTACCTAGAACTCAACCGATATCGATTCCACCATATCGGATGGCGCCTACCGAGTTGAAAGAATTGAAGATTCAGCTGCAAGATCTACTTGACAAGGGTTTTATCAGACCCAATAGTTCCCCGTGGGGTGTTCCGGTTCTGTTTGTTAAAAAGAAAGATGGATCCTTTAGACTGTGTATTGATTATAGACAATTGAATAAGGTGACAGTGAAGAATAAGTATCCTTTACCAAGGATAATTGATTTGTTCGATCAGTTGCAATGAGCCAGTCATTTCTCAAAAATTGATTTATGTTCGGGTTATCATCAACTCAAAATCAGGAAAGATGATGTCTGTAAGACTGCGTTTAGAACTAGATATGGTCATTATGAGTCTATGGTATTGCCGTTTGGTTTGACCAACGCACCAGCAGCTTTTATGGACCTAATGAATTGAGTGTTCAAACTTTCTTGGATAGGTTTGTGATTTTGTTTATAGATGATATCTTGATTTACTCGAAGAGTAAAGAAGATCACGAGGAACATTTGAGAGCAGTATTGCAGATTTTGAGGGAAAATAAGCTTTATGCTAAATTAACTAAGTGTGATTTTTGGTTAGAGCAAGTATGTTTTCTTGGTCATGTAGTGGGTAAGGAATGAATTAAAATAGATCCTAAGAAGGTGGAAGCAATATCAAATTGGCCTCGACCCACAACGGTTACAGAAATAAGAAGTTTCTTAGGATTGGCGGGATATTATCGTCGATTCATAAAGGATTTCTCGAAGATGGCAACGCCATTAACAAAGCTTACCAGGAAGCAAGTGAAGTATAAGTGGGATGAGTCTTATGAAGAAAGTTTTCAAAAGCTTAAAGATTGTTTGATTTCGGCTTTAGTGTTAGCTCTGCCCGAAGGGAATGAAGGTTTTGCTATATACTGTGATGCCTCGAGAATTGGTTTAGGATGTGTGTTAATACAGAATGGAAGGGTAATTACCTATACATCTAGGCAATTGAAGAGACATGAAGTGAATTATTCTACCCATGATTTAGAAATGGCAGCAGTTGTCTTTGCTTTAAAAATTTGGAGACATTATTTATATGGAGAGAAATGTGAGATTTATACTGACCATAAGATTCTTCAGTATATATTAAAGCAAAGAGATTTAACTTTAAGATAACGACAATGGGTAGAATTATTAAAAGATTATGATTGTCAGATTTTCTATCATCCTGGTAAAGCTAATGTAGTAGCGGATGCTTTTAGTAGAAAATCAATGGGTAGTCTTTCTCATATAGCGGTTTTGAGGAGACCTATAGTGAGAGAGTTAAAACAGATATTCAATGAAGGCTTGCGATTAGAAGTGAATGATTCGCAAGTATTGTTGGCTCATTTCTAGGTAAAGTCGAAATTGATAGATGAGATTAAAACCTTGCAAAGCCAAGATCCTCAATTGGAAAAGATTAAAGAAGATTTGGTAAAGGGTCGAGCTCCAGAGTTCAAGATTGATGAAGATATTCTGAAGTGTGGCAATCGGCTTTGTGTGCCGAATGTTGAAGGATTGAGAGAGAGAATTTTGAAGGAGGTACATCAAACTCCTTACAATGTACATCTGGGTGCCAGTAAAATGTACCATGATGTGAAGTGTTTGTATTGGTGGCCAGGATTGAAGAAAGATGTGGCGAATTTTGTTGCTTCGTGTCTCACCTATCAGTAGGTGAAGTTTGAACATCAAAGACCTTCTAGATTACTTCAGGAGATAAAATTGCCGGAATGAAAGTGGGAACGAGTTACCATGGATTTTGTGGTAGGATTGCCAAGAATAATGAAGGGGTATGATTCCATCTGGGTTATAGTGGATCGTTTGATGAAATCAGCACAATTCATTGAAGTAAAAACCACGTATACTGCAGCGGATTATGCTCGTATATATATTGATGAAATTGTGAGATTTCATGGGGTTCTACTTTCAATTATTTCAGATCGAGGTACTCAATTTACATCGAGGTTTTGGCAGAAGTTGCAAGATTCATTGGGAATGCAACTTGACTTCAGTACTAATTTTCATCCTCAAACAGATTGATAGTTTGAAAGAACAATTCAAACGTTGGAGGATATGCTACGTATGTGTGTTATGGATTTCGGAGGTAGTTGGGATAGGCATTTGCCGCTTATTGAATTCGCATACAACAATAGTTATCATTCCTCTATAGGAATAAATATCTCAATAGTTACGAAGCGTTGTATGGTCGAAAGTGTCGATCTCCGATCTGTTAGACTGAAGTCGGCAATAAATATCTCAAAACTTCGGATATGGTACAAGAAGCTACTGACAAAGTTAAGGTTACACAGGAGAGGCTAAAGTCTGCTTTTAGTCATCACAAGAGTTATGCTGATCCGAAAAGGAAAGATGTTCATTTCGCTATAGGGGACCATGTGTTCTTGAAAGTTTCACCAATGAAGGGAGTGATGAGGTTTGGCAAGAAAGGAAAATTATCTCCTCGTTTTGTTGGACCTTTTGAGATTCTTAGTAGAGTCGGTGAAGTTTCATACAGACTTGCACTGCCTCTTACGATGGAACATGTTCATCCAGTTTTTCATGTATCAATGCTGAGAAAGTACGTGTCGGATCCTTCGCACGTATTTCAACCACAACTTATTGAAGTTGATGGAAATCTTTCTTACGAAGAAGTTTTGATTGCTATTTTGGATCGACAAGTAAAGAAGCTGTGAAACAAGAAAATACCTACGGTGAAAGTGCAATGGCGAAATCATAACGTCGAGGAATGCACGTGGGAAAGCGAAGCGATATGCTTCAGAAATATCCGTGTTTATTTCAATCGTCATAGTAAGTTATTAAAATTCGGGGACGAATTTTTCTAAAGGGGGTAGAATGTAATACCCGAGATTTTTCATAGCTCATTTGAGCTATAAAATGATATAGAATATATGTATTCTGTAGATAATGCATTATAGAAATTATATGGGAGCGAAACGATATCTTTGTATATGTGGTATGTAAAATGCTCGGTTTGAATATTTTATTATTTGTATGTATTTTTATATGTTTAATTATATAGAAAGGAGTAAGGTATCAATGGTAATAGAGTGTATAATGATATGAGAAGTGATATAAAATTATTCTAGTGAAAAAGGAACGAAGAAAAGTTACGCGAAAATTTTACGAAACGGGAAGTATATCGGTTGGGCCTTAAAATGGATTTTTGGATTTCCAAGCCCAAGTTTATACAATGGCCGGCCCAATCAATATTTAAATGTGTAGGATTTAATTTTTATTAAGTTATATGATGATAATTAGAAGAGAAGGTGGTAGAAAAATTAGTTTTTGGTTAAAAGACTTTAAAGTTGACTTTTAGTCAACTTACTTACACCATTTGCTATCTTACTTCCCTACAATGAAGACCAAATACATTATTTTATTTTACACACATTATCATCTTGCAAAGTCACCATAACACCTAAGGCACATCATAGTCATTGATATTAATCAAATCATAGCCATTCAACTTGATTTCATAATAGTCATTTGATCAAATAGTTCTTAAATCTTCACCATTGAAGTTAATGATACATAAGCAAAAATTTTGCTCTTCCGTTCACTTTGTGCTGCCCCATCTAAAGCCAAAGGACGAAAAACCAAAACTCTCCTAACACCAAAAAAAAAGCTTTCATCTTGTTCTTGTTTGCATAGTTAGCAATTAAAATTGCCTAAGGTAAGAGTTGGTGCTTATGATTCTTTTTATGGTTTCAAGTATGGAGTTAGTGTTTGGATTGAAGTTATTTCTTTTTCTTTTCATTTCTATGGTTTGATTTAATTAAGGAACATCTAGGAGGATTTATTTTGTATATCTTTTAGTAGATTATACAAATTAAAGCTTGGAATTGAAAGAGTATGGAAAGAAATAAGTATGAAAAGCATGAAAATCATTTGAAGGAAATTCCTCCATATGATTCGGCCTATCCTAGTTATAGGGGGGAGGAATTGTTTTAAATTAATTTTAATATTATCTAAGATCATTTGGGGTTTGAAAAAGTGGATTGAAAGTGTCAAAATGAATTATGGTGATTTTATACAAAACTTGAATTTTTGGAGGCATAATTGATGATATAAGAGAAGTATATGATTTGATGATTGTTTTTGATGTTTGAATAATGCTATATGATTAATATGATATTAATTTTATGATTCTAGAATCAATTTAAGGTTTGAATATGAAATTATAAGTTTTCCCCAAATTCACTATATTATGGAAAATTAGAGATTTGTAAGAATCAAAGTAAATTGATTTTAATTGAATGATGGAAATGAGTTATTGGAATGTTAATTAGATGAATCCATGTTCAATTTAAAGTTTGGGTTTAAAATTAATGTTTTCTCCAAATTCTAGGGTTTATGGAGAAATTGGAGATTTTGGAATTTGACTTGATTTAATGAAATTGGTTGGTTAATTGAGTTTGTATATGATATGGTTTAATGAATTTAAGATCAATTTGGAATTTCATTGTATGGAATGATTTTTCCCCAAATTGATGGAATTGGTTATTTAGGGATTTTAATTTATAAAGTGTAAATTAGTACCATGAATTAATAGAAAATATATTTGCCTTGATTCATGTGATGTAAATGAAATGGAATTAAGGAATTGAAAAAGGAAAGGAAGTAAATTTCTTGCTATGATTAATTGACTATTATACATATAATGTTTGATTAAATGATTAATTAGGTAATGTGTGTATGTGTAATATTTGTTTATGGTTAAAGAAGGGATAAGTAAGGTATGGTTAATAAGATTAAAGGGATAGAAGTTAATATACTATTTATGTGTTGTAGAATCGAAATGAAAGGGTATTATCCACGATATTGAGGAGTCGTGTTTTTAGTCACGTTATATTAGGAGCTAAGGAGTTGAGGTGAGTACAAATAGTATTATTGCTTTTGTGCCTTGAATTTGAGTTAATTATGCTCAATTCATTTTTGTTTATAATGCATTGCAACTCTTTGGCAAAGCATTATTATTTATTGATCAATGAACCAAATTGAATAATTTATTCTTTATGGCATTTAACCAATTGAGCCTAATATGGTTTCGGTCTTTTTAATATGACCGTATGATGGAAATTTAAATTATTATTGTTATATTATCCATTAAATCAATTCATGGATAGAAAAGGTATATTGTTATAATGATTTATATGATAAGCAAAATACCCCTCCGATGTGGGATAATACATCGGACCTGATGCACAATGGTAATGGAACCTGCGGATAGGGTAAGAATATCCGAACCTTAGCTGGGAAAGGTTTAATGAACTCAGTACGTATGACTCGATCAGTTGTACGTGTGACTAGGCATGTGAGAGTGAGCAAGGTGTAAACCGCCACTCGTTAATTATGGGGGAAACATACCGTTTCTAAGAATGTGATTTAATTCTGCTAAAATTATATTATTGCTATAATTATGGAAATGTTCTATAAGAACAATTTTGATTAACATCTTTGTTGATTAAAAAGGGAACTATTATTATTTGTTCTAATATTGTTTATTCTGTTTATGTACTCACTGAGCTCTGTCTCACTCCTTAGTTATTATTTATTTTTCAAGACCGATGGATAGGTCAGCAAGGTAAATTCCAAGTTCTAGTTTTCACTTGGGAGTTACTCTGCTATTTTGATTATATGGTATGGATGGTTATTTGAAGATTCTACTCTAGAGCTCCATGGATTTTAAAGTCTATAATATTGAGATTTAGATTATTGTTTGCATGATATATCAAATGTTACAGTCCAAGCACTTAAATTAAATTATAGTGAGCTGCGATAGAATTAAATGGAAAATGGAGTTCAAAAGTAAAAGTATGAAAAAGATTTTCAGTATTCAATTAACTGATTACAAATGTTTAATATGGCATTGGATTTTATTGAAAGGTAATTATGGTTTCGATTTTGGGGTAATGATAACTAGTAATTATGGCAGCTAATAATAATGAGATAAGAGAGTTCTACGGATTTAGGTGACTTTATGTCTCCCTATTCCCTAGGACAGTCATGGCTCAAAGATGGGTCGTGACACATATCGAATAAAAACACATTTTTCTGCCTGAGGAGTTAACTTTGTTCGTTGATGCTTGTGGAGGTGTACAAACACTACACATCCAAAGACATGAGGCGGTAAATTTGGGATTGGTGTGGTATTTACTACATTGAAAATTTGGAATGGTGTTTTGAAATTGCTGGTGCTGGAGGGTACCCGATTGATTAAATAGGCAACAGTTGTGAGCGCTTCTCCCCAATAAGATAATGGCATATGAGCTTCAATTAACAAGACTCGGACGACTTCCAACAAATGTCGATTTTTTCATTCTGCAACTCCATTTTGTTGAGGTGTGTTAGGACAAGTAGTGTGATGAATCATTCCTTGTGCTTCTAGATATTGTTGAAGTTCAGTATTATGATATTCTCCACCATTATTACTATGAAGAATTTGAATCTTTGCTTTATACAGAGTTTCAACCATTTTATGAAACTTTTGGAATATTGAGTTCACTTCACTTTTGGATTTCATCAAGCACAACCATGTCATCCTGCTATAGTCATCAATAAATGTTACAAACCATCGTGACTCACCCAAAGTAGTGACTTTAGATGGGCCCTAAACATCAGAATGAATAAGCATAAAAGGAAGTGGACTTTTATTCAATTGTAATGGAAAAGAAACATGATGACTCTTTGCAAGTTCACAAACATCACACTTGAAATTAGCAACATCAACTTTTGCAAATTAATTTGGAAATAATTTTTTTAAATATCTAAAAGAAGCATGCCCCAAATGACGATGCCATAACCATATTTTTTTATCCTCCTCATGGCTACCCATTTTCAGAGCTTATCTTAAGCTTTTAGTACTTTTTGATTCCAAGTCCGAGTAATATAGCTTTCCTTGCCTAACACCACAACCAATTATCTCCCTGGTTTTGATGTTCTTAAACACACAAAAATCAGGCCAAAAAATTACAACACAAGATAAGGTCATTGTTATTTGAGAAACCGACAAAAGATTAAGATTATAATCTAAAGACAGAACAACTAAAATAGAGTTTAAATTTAATGTATCAGTTCGAGTCAAAGATCATTCCCCAGTGACTAGGGTAGAAGTTCCATTTGTGGTCGCTACAAATTTTTGGGTGGAGGGATTAAGTGATGAAATTTGTCTATAATCAAATGTCATATGATCAGTAGCACCTGAATCAATTATCCATGCATTATTCAAAATAGGTGTAGAAATATTTAGAACCTTACCACCATTGTAATGCTAAGGCTTGTTCAGTAACAATATCTTCGGTCTTTGTTTCAACAATTGCTGTAATGGAAGGCTTTTTCTAATTTTTCTTTGAGCGACTATGATCCCACCATTCTGG
Source organism: Vernicia montana (assembly GCA_949750685.1). Lineage (NCBI taxonomy): Eukaryota > Viridiplantae > Streptophyta > Magnoliopsida > Malpighiales > Euphorbiaceae > Vernicia > Vernicia montana. The sequence goes on along the minus strand of CATKHJ010229856.1, from coordinate 1,649 downwards.
ATATCCCACGAGCTCAAAATAACTATTTTTGGTATGACCAGGTTGATTGCAATGGGTGTATTTCAATGAGGACTTGTCAATACCATTAGTTGTTCTACTTGTTTTGGATCGAGCACGATCTTATTGATTTGGAGTATATCGGTTCCTAGCAAACATAGCATTGGATTCAGAAGCTGCAGAATCACTTTTCAAGGTGATACGACGTACAACTTCTTGTCAAACAATAGAGTAACACTCATCCATATTTGGCACTGGATCTTTGCGCAAAATTTCTTATTGGATTTGATCAAAATCCTCATCCAATCCAGCAAAAAATATATGAACTCGTAATCGTTCAATGGATTTGCGATAAGCTTTAACATCATCTGGATCCTTCATAACCACCTTATCACGATGGTCTAATTCTTGAAAAATTTCAGTCAATTCCCCATAAAACACAGAGATAACTCTTCCATTTTGTCTTGCCGAGAAAGCCTTTTGATTCAAAGTGAAAACTTATAGTTCATCACTTCCATCATAAAAAGCTTTTGACAAGGCATCCCAAATTTCATAAGCTATGGGTAAGCGTAAATAACGCCTCATAATTTTTGGAGTCAGACATTAATAGCCACCTTTTGACTTTTTGATTTTCAGCATACCATTTTTCATAACCTTCATCTCCTTCTGCAGGTGGCTTAGTCTTGCCACGAATATACGAGATCTTGTCCCTTTCAGCAATTTGCATTTCCACAAGTTGAGACCATATATCATAATTTGTTTTGGTAAGGGTGATTCATGCATTGAATACCCCTTCAGATTGGACAACAACAGGACCTATTTTGGATCCTGATGATTCACTCATTTTTTTTTAATGTATAATATATTGGCAAGACAAAAGGTGTGGTGGTGGTTTAGAACCTTGCTCTGATACCATCTCAAAAAATAAGATAATGAAGGATTTTTATATATCCATATTTATATGTATTTGTACAAGAGATATATAGAGAAGTTACATGGAAGAAATCCTAAAAAATTAAGCCTTAGTTTAAGCCATGATTTAAGCTCATTGTTATTCAACATAATGAGCTGTACAGCTCCTTAATTTCAACGAATCCATGAAATTCAACGGTAATGAGCTTTTACAGCTCATTACCCATGCATTTCAATAGGACTTTCATTGTGGTGGCTCTGAAGTGTTGATTTTAAATTTTGTTAGGTGAATAGAAAGAGTAGAGTGTTGATTTTAAATTTTGCTTTACTCTCTGGAGCCCATTCATTAGAGATGAAGAGATTGTTGTGAGGCCTCGCCCGAACGCCCCTCCTCTCGCTCGGAGAAAAATACCTTAAGGAAAGGCGATAGCGATTTTTAAGGGAGGTTAAGGAACGAGTTTTGGTGCTCACGATTGGAAGAGGCTATCACCTCGGAAAATTGATTTTTGATTTTTGAAAATGATTCGGGAGTCGCCACCCTAATTTATTTTAAATGGGAAAATTAAGGAAAAAACTCAATTTGACTCCAATTTTATTAATCTTTTGATTAATTTACCTAAGGATAAAATCACTAATCTTCGAACCAAGTTTGGGCTCGGGGACTAGGTTTTTGGTTTTAAATAATCTCGATTTGGCATTTAAATTTGATTTGACTTTTGAAAAAGGATTTCATGGATGAC
>CATKHJ010229817.1:0-15941 GCA_949750685.1 Vernicia montana | reverse complement strand
TTGTTGAAATTTTTGATGTATGGGGTATTGATTTTATGGGCCCTTCCCTATTTCATTTGGTTTTCAATTCATCTTAGTTGCTGAGGATTATGTTTTGAAATAGGTGGAAGCAATTCCTACCCGAACTAGCGGTGCTAACGTTGTTGTCAAGTTTGTCAAAGAATTTATTCTTAGCAGGTATGGCACGCCGAAGGTTATTGCTAGTGATGGAGGAAGCCATTTTTGTAACAAGCTTTTTGAGAAACTAATGCAGAAGTCTGGAGTAAAGTATAAAGTGTCGACTCCCTATCATCCACAGACTTCTGGGCAAGTTGAAACATCAAACAAGCAGATCAAAGGAATTTTGGAGAAAACGGTGAACTCGTCTAGGAAGGATTGGGCGGTTCATCTTAATGAGGCATTGTGGGCATACCGAACAGCATACAAGACTCCTTTGGGAATGAGTCCATTTCGGCTTATATTTGGAAAAGCTTGCCATTTACCGGTTGAATTGGAGCATAAGGCGTATTGGGCTATCAAGGCCCTAAACTTTGACATGGAGAAGGCCAAGGAGAAGAGGATGCTGCAGATGCCAGAATTGGATGAGCTCCGAAATGAAGTGTATAAGAGCTCCAAGATTTACAAGGAGAGGACCAAAGCTTTGCATGATAGGAACCTAGTTCGAAAAATCCTTGAACCAGGTATGAAAGTTTTTCTTTTCAACTCGCGATTGCGCCTATTTCCAGGTAAACTCAAATCCCGTTGGAGTGGTCCTTTTATTGTTAATGTTGTTTTTCCCTCTGGAGCTGTTGAATTGCTTAACTCATGTACAAATGAAACTTTTAGAGTCAATGGTCAGAGAGTTAATCCGTATTATGAGGGGATGGAAGAATTTAAGGGAATTCAGAGCATTGCGCTTAAAGATCCTTAAAGTCTTCCAAAACGTCCAGCTAAGATGACGTTAAAGAAGCGCTCAATGGGAGGCAGCCCATCCTTGTTTTTCAAAAAAAATAAAATGCTTTTAAAATTCTGACTTTGTGTTTTAAAATAGTCCTATCTTTGAATGTTGTTTTGTCTTTGAGTTGATGTTATGACATAGTTGATAGATTTAATGTATTGTCTTGTATTTTGAGGAAAATTTTGCTAGCAATCTCAAAGTATGAATGTTTCAAATGTTTTGCACTTGTTATGATCTTAAAACGTTTTTGGTTTGCCTCTATTTCATTGCAAAGCATGATAGATGTGCCATACCTTTGTGAGATATTTGAGCTTAAACGCTTTTTCTTTGTTGATTATTTAGTGAACCATTTTGATTGTGCATCTCTAGAACTTGCTTAGACATATTTTTCAAAACTACATATTAATTTCAATTCAGGCATTAAAATGATTAAGGTATTAGGTTTCACCCTTTAGCTGAAATGGCCAACCTTGAATGTTAATTTACTTTAGTAAGACACTTTGAGCCTTAACATTTTCTTTGGTAACACATAATTCAACTTGACCCTTCACTGTTGTCTTCATCTGTTTTGTCCCTTCATTGAGGTTTTTGAGCATTTGAAGATTATTTTATTGAAGTTGAGTGTGTTGACATTACTTGAAGACAAGCAAAGATTTTAAGTGTGGGGTGAGGGAACATATTGCCTTGGGGAATATATTCTTGTGCAAATTATGATTTCATTTGTTAAAAAAAAAATTATTATGTTTTTGATGAAGTCTATTATTGTTTTGAACATGTGGGTTGCATTGCAAGTGTAGTCACAAAGAGTATATAAAAAAAAAAATTGCAATAAGAGTATGGAGAAAAAGTTGGAAAATACTTTTTGAGTGTATTATTTTAATGCTCGATAACTCAATGATAAACTTATTTCTCATTTTTCCTAACTTTTACCTCAGCCCCATTACAACTAAATGAAAAGACCTTTTGATCAATGTCTTGAATTAAATTAGTGATGGACATTAAATAAATAAACAAGTTTATGGTAGTTTGCCTTCAATTTTGGTTTTGAGCGATTTTTCTATGCAACTTGAGAGAAATACTTAGTTGAGTGTGTGGTCTATCATGTTAGCTTTGTTTGGAGGTATCTAATTCTTTATAGAGGAAGTTTGTGCACTCATTTGAACTGTTTTTGCTAAGGTTGCTGTATTATGAGTACTTAAATTGCTTGATGATTGTTGAGTTACTATTTTATGCCATGATTATTGCTTGAAGACAAGCAAACTTCTAAGTGTGGATAGTTCTTTTGTCATAATTTTATTATGTTTAAATTATGTTTTTAATGTTAATTTAATATTTATTTTATATTTAATTGTGGTATTTTTAATATGTTTGTTAGTTTTGTTCAGCTTAATAAATAAAATAAAGAAATGAAAAAATTTGAAGCAAAAGTGGACCATGGAATGAAAGAGTAGCCCATAAGTATAGAATTATAATAAATATAGTGTGATTCACTTCTTTATAAAATAAAATAATAAAAAACTTTTGAAAAAGTAAAGAAGAAAAAAAACAAAAAAAAAAGGGAAAAATTTAAACAGAACATGTTTTTTGAAAAAAATAAAAAAATATATTATTATAATAGTGGGATCCACTTCTTTATATATATATATATATATATATATATATAAACATTCAAAGTTTGCAGTAATTGAACACACAATTGCTGCCTTCAATTGCAGGTCAATGATAACAAAAATAATAATAAAAATATATATATATGTATATATATATATGAGGGAGACGTGAGAGACGAGAGGAGAGAACATTTTTTTTCTTTTTTTTTAGTTTTTTTTTTTTTTTTTTTGGCAGGAAGCTTGTTTCGCAACAGGAGAAAGGCAGAGAAGGAGTTTTTCACAGTTTTTTCGTAATAGGCTTTTCTCCTATTCCATTCCATTTTAAAATTTAAACACTTTTCATTAGTCATTCCTTCAATAAAGATTGTATTTGGTTCTTTTGTTATTTTATTGTGCAAATACTAATAGATTAGATTTGAACACTGAATCGAATTGTAAATTTATTTCCCTATTATTTTTGTCTTTTAATTATTGGATTGATAATATTAATTCAATGTATTATTTTGATATTAATGATATGGAGATTATTCTTTATTTTTCCATGAACTAAATTTATCTTTGTCTAGGGATTTGTATGAAGCTATCATGATATGAATATTGAATAAAATTTCTTTTGATTATATTTATCTTTTCTTAATTGAATTGATTAATTGATTATAGACAAATGCTTAACTACTATTTGTTTAACTTAGATTATGAACGAAGGAACGAGAGTTGAAGTTTATTTCCGAATTTCATTCTTTTAAGGTCTTAAAATGAATTAGAAATATAAGTTTTAAAATTAAGATTTGGTTTTTAATATATAATTTGATAAATTGATTTCTATGAATGCGATTGCCAATAGACTGATTTTTATTTTTAGAGTTATTAAAAACTAATTCTTTTAAGCATAATCAATTGGATTTATTCATAAACATAAATAATTGATAAGCAGATTACAGACTCTAGACATTTTTCATCTATTGCATAAAAAATCTGCATTTGCATTATTTAATTTTTTGTTTTAAAAATTATTTTCTTTCAAAAATCAAATAAAATAATATTTTTACATTTAAAATCACTTTGATTCGAAACAAATAAAATCCATTTGTAATTCCTTAAGAGAATACGACCTTGGGTGCTTCTTATATACTACAATTGCCCTGTATACTTGCGGGTCGCTTTTGGACATTATTTTTTGAGGCGAACCATGTCCCTAAAAGAAAGCTGGGTCCTCTGCCTCTTCCTCTTGACGAGTCCGAGTGCTATAACAGAGGTTAGGAGGAGCGAGCTCCTAACTCCCTTTATAGAGCTTCCAAGTGATGAGCCTGCTTGTTCTCTACTAGCTTTACCTTCAACCTCGTTGGCATCAATGCCAACCTTAACCTCTGCTCTAGTTCATGCTTCAAGTCTCACTGTTTCTACTAAGGAGCCTTAGCTTTTTTCTCTCTCTTTTTATTTTTATTTTTATTTATTTGTAGGGTACATGATTCTTTATAGAGTACAAGAATTTTTATTGTGAATTTCCTCATTCTTTGTACACTTGTATTTAAATACTTGTACTAACAATAGTTTTTTCAAGAAACCATTTGGCTTTCTCTGTCTGCTTCATGTATCTTGTTTTACTTGCTTGTTGTCGAATATGTATGATCGAACAACTCTTGAAAAACTTGAAAATCTTCTAAGTAATCCACAGTAGGAATGAGATTTTCAATAAAGAAGTCCGAGTGTTGGACTTTTTATAGACTTCCTTAATGTCTTCTTTATAGGCTTTCTCTCCCCCTTCGAGAAGGAAAATGTTTTCCTTAGGAGAATTTAAACAGCTCTAGTCGCCTTACTTTGACAAAGCCACTTTTACAAAGAGATGCCTCGCAAATTTTGCCTAGATTTGTCTAGGTCTTTCTGCCTCGCTTCAAAGGTTTTCAAATAATATGCCTCATCATTAGAGGACTTATAATAATAATGTGCCTCGCTGAGTGAGGTCTTAAGAGAATATGTGTGAACCCTCAATTTTTGCACCCTCATGAAGCTGTCGCAGCTTGACACATGCTGAATTTCATACGCTACGCAGAGCCGGTATGTCGGTCTCACTAGCTTGTTAGTGAGTAGGGATCAAGGGGGCAGCGCCTCCGAAAGGTAAAAGATTTATTTTCTTCCAACATAGACTGGTATCACTTTTTCGATCTTGACCGGACTATCTGTACCAGACAGCATTTTTTCGAAACTGATCGAATTTCTCCCAAAACTGACTATCAATCTGTCCGATAATCAATTTCAAATTCACCGCCACTGATTGATAATTTTTCAAACTTCAGAATACCCCGAAAGTTTCAAAAATTGACCCGAAAACTGAAAAAAGTCTGTTTTTACTGCCGTCCTCCGGAACCCCTGGCGGCTGCCGCCGGTGCTGGGCCGCCACTGTCCTTTGTGCTACCGTTCGTACTTGCTACATCAGCAGCCGCCAGCGAAACCGTCGAAAGGACCCTCTGGCGGCGCTGCAAGAACCACCAACGATGCCACCAGGCTGTCCGATACTGGTCCCCCCTCCTGTCCTAGAAATTGACCCTTTTGCCCCTCCAACTTGATTTTTCAGCCCAAAAGGCCCTACCCTTTTGGTCTTTTCACTCTTTCACTACCTAAAATACCCCCTTTCCTATAAATGCCCCATTCATTTTCATTTCAATACACACCTTGGACGTTTGTGATTGCTATCCACTTGCTCCCTTCTCTCTCTCTCTAATTAATTTTCTCACTCATTTTGAGTAATCTCAATAAGTTAATTAATTAAAAATCAATTTTAATTAATTAATTAATTTTTCAATTAGCCTCCACTCATTTTGAGTAATCTCAATTAGTTAATTAATTAATTTTTCAATTAGTCTTCAACTCAATTTGATTAATTAATCTTTTTAATTAATCACTTTAATTAATTAATCATTTTAATTAATTAAAAATTGGGTAATTAAGCCACCAAATCATCAAATTAATTTCCTCTGAGATTAATTTAAATTCATCATCCAAAACCGATAAAACAGAATTTCGGTCCGAAAAATCACTTCGCCCACTCAAAATCTTCCAAAGAGAAGGTATATCATCTTCTCTAACCAACCCCAAAATAACTCCAAATCAAATCAAATCAAATCAATCTAACCAATTCCTAAACTCCTCCACCTCACAGTGGAACGAACTACTTGGGTTTTGATCCCCATTCAATGGGATACGTAGGCAAGCTTGGAATCTAAATCTAAGTTTCAAATTCAAATCCCAATCAATCCCTTTTTCCTTTTATTTTTCCTTATATCTCATAATTATGTCATGCTCATGCATTATAAATTGTTATTAATACTAGTCATTCATGAAATTAATTTTCAAAAGTCAAATTAAATTTAAGAGCCAAATCGAGATTATTTAAAACCAAAACCTAATCCCCGAGCTCAACTTGGTTCGAAGATTAGTGATTTTATCCTTGGATAAATTAATCAAAGATTAATAAATTGGAGTCAAAATGGATTTTTCCTTAATTTTTCCATTTAAGTAAATTATGGTGGTGACTCCCGAATCTCTTTCAAAAATCAAAAATCAATTTTTCGATGCGATAGCCACTTCCAATCGTGAGCATTAAAACTCGTACCTAACCTCCCTTAAAAATCGCTTAAGGCATCATTTTCTCCGAGCGAAGGGAGGGGCGTTCGGGCGAGGCCTCACAAAAGCATGCCATTCTGAACAAAATAATTCAATTAATTGTCCCTTTCATGCTAAGAATTAAACTTAAATTTACCAAGTGAATTAGTGATCACAAAAACTTAAGTCTAACAACCTAATTACTAAGGGATGAGGGAGGTGTTCTTCATAAAATTGAAAATTACAAAATTATAACCCAAAAAAAATAAAATGAAAATAAAAGCTATTGGACCCCATAGAGGACTTAACCTAAAAAAAAAAAAAAGACCCTAAAAAGAAAGGAAACATAAGCAAAATTAAAGAAAATAAAGAACCCAGCCCCTATGGGGCGCGTGTCGTAGGTTATGCCCCTGGCATGGGGCGCACTATGGGGTGTATGGCCCAAGCATTGAGCGTGTGCTTGAATGTGTGCCCCTGTCACCCAAGAAACCTTTTTGTTGCATTCTCAATTTCATCCCAGCTCATTTTTGTTGCCTTTTTATGGTACTTTCCACAGTGAATACAAGAAATAACTTACCAGATATCAGGATTTCTTCAAAACTTAAATACTCATTAGCATTATTATGCAATAGAAATCAAGAACATATAAACTAAAGGAAAAACAAGATTTTGATGCTCCCTAGTATATTCATGCCATGATTACATCAGATTTTGAGATAATAGAGACACTCAAAGAGTTCAAAAAGGTCTAGAAAATCAAAACTTTAATGAAGATTGACAGAAAATCAAACAAACAATAAGAATTCAAAGGAAAAATAAAATTGCATGAAGCAAGGGTGATCAAAAACCGGTCTTAATCCCTTATTGTTTTTGTAAATTATAACAAGTACATATATATATCAAAAAAATAGATTCATAACATACAGACCCCAAAACATGCTCAATAAATTAAAGAATATATTAAAGCTCTTAATTTATATAATGCAAATAGAGGAAACGTGAACAAATAAATAAATCACAAAATTGTAAGTGTAATGGATGAAATAGAGAGGATCAAGAACTAGTCTTGATCCTCCATACTTGCTCCAAATATGCACGTGCATACAAATCATAAGCAAAACATGGCAGAATTAACAAAATTAAACAATAAATATATAAAGAAAGAAACAAATGAATGAATATGATTAAACTTCATAAATAAAATTACTTTTGAATTCCCTAAAAGATTGACCTATCCATGGGCAAATAAGACACATAAAGGGTTTGAAAGTAATGGGAATCATAGGTCTTGGGGATTCAACACTCAGGTAAATCAAATTTGAGCATACCTTTTTGAGTTTTTCTTGAAAATGTCTCAAAATATTTCTTTTGATTTGGTGTTTTTGTTTTTGTTTTTGGAAAACCAGAAGAAAACTCTAAGTCTCAAGAGGAAATTCATTTCAGAAAGCTCAGATAGCCAAAATGATTATAGATGGCAGACTCTAGATAGAAGATATTAGAAAATTTTTGCCTTTTATATCTTTTTTCAAAATTTCAAATATTTTTTATTTTTAATTAAAGATAAATGAATTTTAATCCAAAAAATTGGTCCCTAACCTCCCCCACGCTATCCTTATCGGATTCTGAGGGTTTAGGGGGGGGATTTGAGAACCTTTTAAATATGAAAATTAAAAAAAAAAAAATTTTGTAGTTCTTGGATATTTGAAGGGCATAGGGTGCACTAGGGGGTGCGCGCATGTCATGTTCCGCTTGGGACGCATGATGGGGTGTTATTCCCCATGTAGGGGTGCAGGCCTCATTCGCTCAACTCTAAAGAAACAAGGTCCAAAATGTAATTTTTCCCAACACGCGAGGACCAAGTGTAATCTTATAAATTTCATTTTAATCCCTTTTTTATAAGAATTCCTCCTATTGAGTTTAAAAATTTCCAATTGTACCCCTACCCTTTTCAATTTTGCTCGTTTTCTGAAATATTTTCTGATTCAAACCCAAAAACTATTCAATTTAAACCAAAAAAGACTAACTTGTGAGTCAATTTCCTAGAGAACTAATCCGTTCATCATCATCGGGCTCTAGGGTCAAAAATCAAGTGTTCACATGTCCACAACTCAAGAAAAGAAGCAAGAAGAAAGGAAAAGTTATACTTACAACCTTGAGTGGAAGTGAAGGATCTTCTTTAGATGAAGATGGTAAATCAAATGATGAAGATGTAGCCAATCTGTGCCTGATGACAAAAATAGACGACCTACCAGAACCAAAATCAAAACTAGAAGTCTAGAATGAGGTAACTAAATATGAGCTTGTCAAGAGATGATTTATGCTTGATGGTTTAGCTGAAATATATAGAGGGCATAAATCTTAAAAAAGAAATACTTGAGCTTAAAATCTAAATTCTCAGAGTTAAAATCACATCATAATACCATTAATGAGCAAAATTTTGCATTACATGTTGAGGGTCACCTCAAGTAGGGTGTTGTAGCCATATTAAGCTATAAAACTTTCAGAAAGTAGGTTTCAATCTTCTTGCTTGCTCTTGTCCAGGTCATAATATCATTTCACTGCAGTCCCGTCCAAAGAAAATAGGAAAAGCTGCAAGATTTGCTGCTCAGAAGCCCCAATCATGCTTATCAGTGTGGCATACATTTTTAAATAGATGTTAGGATCACCGATTCTATTGAACTTGGTTATGTTAGGAACCTTGAACCGGTTAGGAATCTTGTCAGTCCCCGTCTATGGTTAGAGCACTCAAGGCCTCGATGTTGTCAAAGCCCTTCCCTTTCAACAGTTTTTCAATGCGATTCATCTGGCTTTTCAGTTTTTCATTCTCTTTCGAGGTCTCCTTGTACTTATTCTGGAGATAGTCATCCAAGGAACACGTCATCAACGTTTTGGTTCATGGTTCCCTGATTTTGAGCATTAGCTTATTGCCTGTCATTAGTCGTAGTAGCATGAGTAACAGTTCCAACACCATTGGCCTAGTTTGCAGGGTTGGCAGGTGGGGGAATATGGTCATTCAAAACTTGATTGATCTGATCCATAATCATGGCCGCCAATCTGATCTCTAGGACTCATCCGATAGTAGTGTGAACGCTTAATTTTTGACATGGAGCTCGATGATGTGGAATGGTTAGTTTCTTCTTTGAAGTTGATTCACAGTATTGTTTTTGGGTCAAATTAAAAGGATTTTTGGGCTTAATTGAAAATTATTTTAGAAAATGGTTTGAATTGAAAAGATTTGGGGTTTAATTGAATTTTGTGGGTTTAATTGGAAAAAATCTTTGAAAAAAAATCTTTGAAATCTTTGAAGTTGATTCACGAATGTGAAAAATTATATTTTGGTCCCTGAAATTTTGAAAACTGGGCATATGGCACCTGCGACCCTTGCTAGGGGCGCAGCCTTGGGTGTGCACCCCTTGCGGGAAAAGACAAGGGGCGCAACCACACCCACACCCACCCACCCCCCCAAAAAAAAATAAATAAATAAATAAAACACACACACACACATATTGTTGTTAACAGTTTTGATGTTAAAACTTTTTTGAATATTTTCAAATTCAAACCTCCCTGCAAATCCTCCCAATCCCTTAGAATCCGTGAGGAGGAATTGGGGAGGATCAGAACAACTTTTTTTAACAGTTTTTTAGGTTTGAAAATAAAAAATCTATGAAGAAGTTGAAAATTTCAAAAAATTGATATAAAAGGTTTTTTCTATCCATTTTGAAGGGGACTTCAATTCTTATTTTTCAGAAACAAGTTCTGAGCTTCTAGGCTACATTTTTTGAGACTTTTTGAACCCTTCCTGACCTCCTTTTTCAAAAAAAATAAAACACAAAAAGAACCTAAGAACAATTATTGTGAACCAAGAACAAGAAGAACAAAATAAAGGTATGCTCAATTTTGATTCATCTGAGGGTTGAATCCCTTTTGACCAAGGATTTCCATAGCTTCAGACCCTTTAAGGGTCTGATTTGCCTAAGGATAGGTCTACTTAAGGGGGATTCCAAAGCAATTTTAATTATTAAGATTAATTGTGTTCAATTTCATTCATTTCATTAATTTAATGCTTAATTCTTTTAATTTTGCTTTGTTTAGTTCATAATATATAAGCATGTTAAGAGCAAGTATGGAGGATCAAGACCAGTTCTTGATCTCCTCTACTTCAGCCTTCAATTACATAATCTCATAATTTATTCATTTGTTCTTATGTATGTTATTTGCTTTGTCTAAATAGAAGTTTAATTGCTTTACTTGATGCATTCTATAAGAGCATGTTCTTTTGTGTTAAGTGTTATGATCCTGTTGTTTTCATATATATATATCTGTGTGTGTGTGTGTGTGTGTGTGTTAATAGTTTGAGCATAAGCTATGGAGATCAAGACTAGTTCTTGATCATCAAAGCTTAGCTCTTTAAACTTGTAATTTCCTTTTATTTTGTTGTTTAATTTCATGAAGTTGCTTTGTTTTTGTATCATTTCTATTATGTGTTTAGTATTTATATATGCATAGGAGCATGCATGGGGTCTGAATTAAACCAAAAGGGGACCGAAATCCCCATTCTTATGTGCGCCCATTTAAATACTTAAACACCCATTATGGAATGAAAGCATCGATTTATATGTCTTTCTTAATTAATAATAATTAACGGACAAATTCGTTATCTAAGAAATAAAAATTGTGATGTTGCAATTGTCCATTATTGAGCTAATACATGTCAATGTCATGTAGTAGTCTTTTTTAAGGTGATACCATAGATTAATTTTTGCACACAATATTAAATTAATCTCTCTGATTTAATAAAAAGCAAATTATTTATGCTGGAATTAAAAAATTCATATATAAGAAAAAAATTATCATTTATAGTTTGACTCAAAAATTGAGCCATGATCATGTAGTAGTCTTGAATATATTTTATATTTTTTCACAAAATATATAATAACTTATGAATTTTTCAAATTTTTTTTATGGATTTTGGATTCTCTTAATTGAGAGAATGCATGTGAAATAGAGAAGAAACCTACATTAAAATTCTTAATTTGACTTGATAATTTAATTAGACTATGGAGAAAAAGAATTATTAAAAAAAGGTACACTAAAATAAAATAAATAAATAACACACCCATAAATAATAACACAAACAAAAAATCTTAAATTTTTAAGAATGACTTTTTTAAATATCTAAAAATTAAACATAAAACAGATTTTTATAACTCTTAATTTCTAGTTTTAATATAATACTCTTTATTTATTTTATTAGTCATGTTCAGTGATTTACCTACAAATTAGTTGGAGTGAGGATATTCAAAAGAGGCAACCTGGACTGTAGAAGCAATAATGCAAAGTTAACATCTAGTGATTGAATTTGATCATGCAATAGGATTCAATCAATATATTTTAATTAATTAAATTAAATAAATAATCATCTTTTAAAAAATCACTATCGAGCATGTGGGTGTATGGAAGAAGATTGCAGTTTTGGAATTATGCTATGTACTTGATGTTCGTTTAGAATCCAATAATTTCAACAAAAAGGACATCCAAATACATCATATGATAATTGGCATACATCATATGTGTCATTTGGCTCTCCATATCACTCTCATTCGCACACGCACACGCACACCTTACTACGGCCAGATATAAAGATATCCTAAATCATTTTGAGGATAAGTCTTTGTTCAGTAATATTTTGGTTGTATTCATGACTATAAAATTTTGAATTTGAATTTTATTTAAAATTAAATTTACTAAAAAATACTTTTTAAAAATTTTGAAAAATTCATAATATAAATTAAAGATTGCAAAATTAATAATCACTTATGTATAAATCTATTCATAAATTAAGTTTGAATTTAAACAATATTAAATTTTTCAAAAGTGTAATTCACATTACTACAAGAAAAATCGAGACTAGCGACTATAAAAATTAGTCGCTAATCTATTAAATTTAGTCGCTAAATAACAATAGTGACTGCTTTGCAACTAACATCAGTAATCGCTATTTACCTAGTAGCTAAATTTAACAATAGTAATCAGCAAAATTTAGTTGCTAAACTACTCACCAGATGTTAAGTATGGGGTTGTTATTGCGACTATCTAGCGACCACATTCGTAGTCGCTATATTTTTTTTAATATAATTTTTTAATATTTGTTTTTTTTTAACGCTTACATAAATAGTAATACTAGGCAAAAAAATTTAAATAAATTCAAAAATACAATAAATATTCAAATGTACAATTAAAAAATAAATATATACAAACAAAATGTAAGTAAATATGCCCACCCTAAGATTCAGTAGGCGAATCCTGCTGTGATGGAGGATCATTGGGTGGATCAAAAAGCTGAGATGGAAGGTGAGTGGACGGATCCTATGTTAGAGGGATAGTGGGAGGATCAGCTTTGGGAGGATCAGGAACCACCGTCGACTGATGCATTTGACTCAACAGATCCCTTAGGGCTTGTAGTTTCTGGTCGAATGTCGATCTAAACTCGTCGTACTGTTGCTGCATCTCTGCCCGAAGCTCTGCCCAAACCAAATCCAGAATGCGGCCATCAGGGAGTAAGGGAGACGACGTCAATTGGGAGGAGGAGGATCCAACCTGAAATGCAGCGGAATGGCTTCCAATCCCATATATGAGGTGCTGCCTCTTCTCAGCATTAACGACGCGCAGGTAGACTACGTCCTCATCTACAATCGAGGCTTGCACTTCCTACCCCTCCTCACCCTCCTGCCTAGTTTAGGACTGTGCAGCAGCCTCTGCCTCCCATTGCAGCTCATGCCACACAACATCCTGTAACCAATTAGCATGTACATTAATTTATAATTAGCACACAATATAAAAACAAAAATTAATAATTAGTTATTTGGTTTGAGAAAAAACTTAGATTACCGCTATTTGCCTCAACCTCTAGTGTACCCTTTGTTAGCTAGCCTTTGAGGTGTGCAACCTCTGATGTACTTCTGGAAGGGTCAATTGTCTCCCTAACTCTTTAGCCTGCATGGAAATATTATTTTTATGATTATCTATATATAAGACTTTGTGTAAATTAATAAGTTTATAAAATTATGCAATAAAACTTACAAGCCTCCTGCAATGATCGAAAAATGAATGAGACCCTCTTGTGTGTTTGAAGGGTCCTGTTCCTGGTCCCGCTTTCTCTGTATGGCAATTAACGAATATAATCTGCTAGCGTTGGCAGAATTCAGGAGAAGTCCATTTTTATTCCCACGCTGTCCACACTTCCTTTGGGAAGTGAGCCGGTCGGCCCTTCTTCCTCCACTTGTTCATCATGTCGATGTAGCGAGTCTAGCAAAGGGCCAACCATGGTGCTTTTATAGCCATCTCCAGCGCATCTTCCTAGAAAAAATGTTTCTGTGAAAAAAAACACGTACAAACATTAGTTAGGAAATATATAATAAACTTACAAATTATTTTTTAAGTTATTTCTTTTACTTGGAATTTGCCCCAATAAAATTCCTTTGTACATTATAGGATAGCTTTCCAGTTGTAACCATCTAGGTCAACGCGATTCTTGAATATCGCTGTGATCTTGTGCGAGCACTGGTTCTGATCCATAAACCTGCATGAAATGAATTTATAAAAATTAATTAGAAATTTATAAATTTATAAATTTATAAAAAAATTCCTAGAAAGAGTCTATTTACTTACTGCTTGTGATCGAGCTGCAATCGTGTCTTACCACCGAGCGAGCTCGCAGATGCAAAAGATTAATCGATCGTTGGAGAAGGCCTGGTCGACATAAAAGGTGTCTCTAGAGTAGGAGCTAGACGAGGAAAGTGCACGGCAGGATCTGCAACTAGAATTGCAGGTGACTACGCTAGAGATGACTGACTGATAAAAGGGGAAGGGGAGGAGGAGGAGGGGTGGTCGGGCACATCCAGATCTGCGTCTAGAAAGATCTGAACTAGATCCACGTGCTCGAGCTATGTAGCTACACATATTTCATACGTTAATATATTAAAAAAAAAGAAAAAAGAAAATAATATTATATACTAAATGATATTCTGTCAAATTTTAGGCATAATCTCCTCTATAATTAGGACATTTCCCCCTATTTAATAAAAAAAAAACACTTCTAAATATACACAGCAATCAATCAACAACAACTGAACTGCCTCTCTGAGCCTCCAAAATCAGCAAATTAACATCTCAATCAATTCTCAATTCAAATATCATCAAACATAATATCATCTATATCATCAATATCCACTATATAAGAAATCTCATCAAATTCACATAATACCATCTATATGTATATGTATAAAAATAAAATATAACTATTGTCTTTATGCAAGAAAGAAAAAAAAAATGCAAGTGTGTGATGTGAATTAATTAATTAAGTTTGGGGGAGGAGGCAGCTATAAGGAAAAATGAATTCAATTTATCTAAGTTGCTCTTCCTTCGAAATTTTTTTATGTATTAAAAGAAATAGAAAATAAGAGAGTAAGGTTCTAAGAAAGTTTGGGGAAGAATTTAAGAAAATATGTGTGAAAAGAGTCAAATTGACTGATAATAAGATGGATGAATTTTTGGAGAAGTTAGATCTAAGAGATGGGGTAAAAGGCAAATTCTTCCTAAATATGTTAAATTTGTGCGAGTTAGCTAGAGAGAAATTACTGGTTTTTAGTCAATAACTCACACCATTGAAATATTTAGAGAGACTAGCTGCAAAAGTGAAGAGTTGGGTTCTAGGAAAAGAAAACTTATTTGTGATCTCAGGTGAATCGAGTTCTAAACAGTGGGAGTGGTCCATGGATCGTTTCAACAAATCCTTTGGCATCAATGGAATTTTTGAAACGATCCATGGACCACTCCCGTTGTTCAGAACTTGATTTACCTAAGATCACAAATAAGATTTCTTTTCCTAGAATCCAACCCTTAACTTTTGCAACTAGTCTCTCTAAATATTTCAATGGTATAAGGTACTGACTGAAAACTAGTAAATTCTCTCTAATTGACTCACACAAACTTAACATATTTAGGAAGAATTTACCTTTTGCGCCATCTCTCACATTCAACTTCTCCAAAAATTCATCCATATTCATATCAGTCAATTTGACTCTTTTCACACATATTTTCTTAAATTCTCTCCCAAACTTGCTTAGAACGTAACCATACTGTTAGAGTATATGCCCTAGAGCAGTGTATATATTTATGTAAATGTAAAACAACATTATAATTAATGGCAATAAATATATGTTTGTATAAATCAATTATTCCATTGTATTAAATATATATTTGTAGTCCATTAGTATTTTGTGAGAGGATCTATTCTTAAGTGTTGAGAATATGGATGACATATCGCACTCAAATAAATACTTTAAATATTCATGGTCATAGGAATAATGATTGAACATCATTAATTTCGGAGAAACTGTCACCTCTATTTGTATTCTATGATCAATATGTGATACTTATGATTATAAAGGTAGTGAGCATCATGCTACTTGACAAAAGTTGTCGATATGAATATGTGGATATTCATATGATGAATTATTGAACTGTGACTTTAAATGATGATAGCATGGAGTTTTATTGCTAGTCAATAAATCATCGTCTAGGTCATAATTGTACATATAGTCCTTTGACTTGAGGGACACTGTATCTCATTCATTGATAGTTGGGATTTGTTGCTGCTTACATACTTATGCTATTCATGTATGGGTATATGGCATGTGATGGTTCTAACTAGTTATGTATGGAGGTAAGTGATCGCCAAGAGATAATTCATTAACTTGAATAAACAAGGAAAAAATCCTATGGTATCTGATTAT
>CATKHJ010229744.1:0-10758 GCA_949750685.1 Vernicia montana | reverse complement strand
GATTTGTTTTGAAATGTAGTATTTTAAATGCTTTTAAGTATTTATGTAATGATATGTGTATTATTTTTATGAATTACTATCTTTACCCAAATTCGAGGACGAATTTCTTTTAAGGGGGAGAGATTGTAATATCTTGAAATTTTAAATATAAAAAAATTATTATTTGGATATTTATTTTAGTAAAGTAAATTTATTTATTTATTTATTTAGTAAAAAGTGAATTTATTTAATAAATTTTCAAAATTATTATTATATATATATATATTGTAAAAGTGTCAGTGTGTGTGTTGGAGAGAGAGAGAGAGAGAGAGAGAGAGAGAGAGAGAGAGAGAGAAGAAGAAGAAATTTGCTCGGAACGTATATCAGTGTGTGTGTTGGAGAGAGAGAGAGAGAGAGAGAGAGAGAGAGAGAGAGGCAGAAGAAGAAATCTGCTCGGAACGTTGCCTTTCGGACCTCCGTTCTTGCCAATTCTGGTACCATTGAATTTCTCTTTTCTTAAGCTTCAATTTGATATCTCATTTGCTAATTTTTTGTGAACATTTAAATTTTAGCCAAAATTCGGTGAGATTACGGACCTGCCGACACGTTTTTTGAAAACTCTCCGGCGAGTGAGGGAGAGTGAAGTATATTTTCGGCATCTACGTTTCGATACGAATCCGTTGGTACTAATTTCGCCGTTATCCGACACCGTTGATATTTTACGGCGACAACTGAAACGGATATTTTTGGACAGTAACTCTGAATCATTAAACCGAGTCACTTGGTATAAATCTCGACTTTTAATTGTATTTAGATAACGAATTATGAATTTATTTATGAGAATTTAGGTAATTATATTATTTTACAGTTATTCGGAGAATAATATATTTTATTGGAGTTTAATTTTAAAAATTGTTATTGGGAGCCCAGTTAAAATATTCAATATTTCGAGATTGAGTCAATTATCTGAGTTTCAAGGGGATTGGGTCTACTCTATGGAAAACTCTGCCAAGATTATGGTAGATTTCTTTACGGTCTTAGGATGTGTCTATAATTGATTATTATAAAATTATTATTCTGATAATCTGTTAATATTTTATTTTCTAGATCGTCCAGGGCTATCTTCTACAGCCCCAGGTCCTAGTCATTGATCGAGTCTGATTTTCAGCACCTGTGTTGTGAGTGATTCTAATATATTTTCCTGTTTTCCATGCATCTACATTTATCGTATTAATATATATATATAATTATGCATTATGAATAATAATTGAGCATTTGACACATGTATGTGAATGTTTCATTAATTATGTGTTGCATAATTATTTGTGGATGCTGAATAGAATTAGGATGACACAAGGATCATTTAGGATTGTGATTATGATATATGATGATTATGATTGGATGAGCTTTGACTGGTGTATGACGGCTTAGGAGCTTGCTCATCGCTCGCTGCTACCAGTCGGGTCGCTGCATGGCTTAGGCCAGGGACAGCTGGTAACCAATGTATTGGATTTTTAAAGTGACAGTAATTGGTTTCAGAGAGCCATGATAGAGGGATCGGCTCCCTAGATTTGTGGTATAGTGTGATTCCTATGGACTGATTCCATCCTTGTATGAGATTATATGATTATTTGTATATGTTGCACGTTGCATGAGCATAAATGCTAGATTGATATTAGAGCACCAAGTTTATATATTGGTTAGTATCACTCACTGAGCTGAGGCGCTCACTCCTGTCTCACTACTTTTTTTTTCAGGTTGCAGGATGAGCCTAGTTATTTTGTTACTGTTGAGTTTCCCTGCTATTTCCT
Organism: Vernicia montana; assembly: GCA_949750685.1. Lineage (NCBI taxonomy): Eukaryota > Viridiplantae > Streptophyta > Magnoliopsida > Malpighiales > Euphorbiaceae > Vernicia > Vernicia montana. The sequence goes on along the minus strand of CATKHJ010229744.1, from coordinate 8,968 downwards.
CCTGCAGTGGATTTTATATTAATTTGCATCTGTATTATATTAAAGTCTAGAAATCTGCAATTACAGTAGACTGAGTTTGTATTTGTAATATTGTTGATGATTGGTATTTGTTGACTGTAATATATCATGATGAGATATTCTGCCAGACAAGAACCTGATGGTATTTTGAAATGTGATCAGATGGACACATATGATGTTAATATAGGTTTTGTTAGCATGTGAGCCATTTGCCATTGACTGATGATTTATTTGTATATTTTTAATTGACTAGTCATGTCAGGCTGACTACGCGTTCTGAAAGTCTTAAGCTTTCTTGTACCCTAATACCGGTCATGTGTTCCTAGAGTCGGGTCATGACAAATGTGATAGGTGGATCTCATTATTTGTGTTTTATATTGATATAAAAAAATAATTTTTAAAAATTAAAAGTAATTAGATATAATAAACTGATCAAAACAAATGAAAATTTTTAACATTTATATAATTTTCTTATGTAATTTTAATAAATTAATAACAAATTGTAATGAATATATAATTTTTCTCTACAATTATGTATAAAAAAATAAATCAAAATAATTATATTATATGAAATATAATAATATTTTAAATTTTATATAAGAATTTTTTCTTTAATTTATAAGAACTAAGTAATCATTTTATATTAAATTAAATTTGTAATATTTTAATTAATTAATTAATTTTATTAACATTGAATTTCATAAATATTAAATTTTCTCTAAATAATTTAAAAAATATTTATACACAAATAAAAATTAATACGTAGATGAATAGATATTAATTTTTTATTTTTAACATCACCTGACAAAAATCATAAATTATGGACGGAAAATTTTACATATGCTATTTTAAAAAGATTAAAAATATAATGAGATAAAAAAAAATTAAAAACTCACTTGAATATAAGCTAAAAGAAAAGAGTGTCTTATTTATACTTTTAGCTTTTCTATTTAAAGTCAATTTTACTTTTTTTTTTTTTTTTTTTTTTTTTTTTTTTGCCCAATTTCAATGGTGTCACCCACTTTTATACAAAATCAAGTGAGTGTAATAAAGTTAATTATTGTAATTGATAATGATGACGTCATAGAATCTTTTACTCTTTCCTCCACCATGTCCACTTCTCCTCTAATAATTAACTCATGTTTTTTTTCTTTCACTGTTTTCACAATAATAAATAGACAAATATATAAGTTTCAAAAAAAAGACAAATATGTATGTTTATTAACATTATTTTTTTAACTGAAAAAAATAAATGTATGTACTATTAATAAATTTTCAAATAAGTTATCATAATTAGAAAAAAAAATGAATTTTTATTTTTTATTTTTTTTTTGTTATCAGGCTTATTAATGATTTTTATTTGTCGGGTGACCTAATTGTATAGTTTTAATTAACTGATGCAATTAACTACTAAAGTATAAGGGGAAAAAAATAAAAGACTAAAGTACAAATCAAAATTATTTATTTGCGAAGAAAAAAAATTAAAACCTAGAAAAACTTTTTTACAGAAAAATAAATGCATTGAAGTCGTGCATAAAATTAAAAATTATTATTTATCAAATGTGAATTTAATTATATTTTTAAATAATCTCATTTTAAAATTCATGTATACAAATATAAAACTATTATTTAGTAGATCTCTTTGAACTTTTAAAAAAAAATTAATAAAATTTGGTTTCAAACAATGGAAAAATTTACTATGAAGTAATTTTCGAATACATAAATTATATATGGAAATTAATTTTTTTTTTAGTATTAGGGAGAGAAGAATCGATCATAAGTTTTTTACTCAAGGGAAAAATACACTTACAACTAGGCTATGTCTCGGTATGCATATGGAAATTAATTTTTAAATTCGTGAAAAAGGAAATAATTTCTATAAAATTAAATGAAAACAAGGAAATTTTTTTAAAAAAAAACAGTAATTAGTAGTAAGTATATTTAAATATAATATTTATTACATATAATTTTCTATTTTTTATTTTATTCATATATATAAGCGTGTGTATACATAAATATAATAAAATTCATGCAACTAACTATATATAATCAAATATATTTAATTAATAATATATTATTAAATTTAAAAATTATTAAATTAATTAATGAAACTTTTTATTAATTACATTAATATCATATAGAAATCAATTGAATTGAATTTTTCAAAATTGATGAAGTGATAAAAAAAATTATATATATTTACCTTCTCTTAGTCTTAGACTTAGTCTTAGACTTATATATTCTAATAGTAGACATTAAGTTTTGAATATAAGTAATATCAACCAATCATGTGTGGTATGATTGATCTTCTCATTCTCTTTAAAAGTGTGAAAAGTGAAATGTTTCAACTTCGAGTCTCTCAAATCATAAATAATTGTTACCAATTTGATGAGATATATTAAAGGGGAGAGTCATCTACTGTTATGTGGTCTATTTTGGCCCATTTAACTTTTATTGTAAAAAAAAAATAGATTTTTACACAAATATTCAAAATAAAATAAAATATTCTCATATATGTCTTCTCTTTTTTTTTTTTTAAAATACATTTATTAAATTTTCTATTTTAAAAATGTCTCATTTTTAAAAATATATTATAAGTATACAAAACAAAATAAGGTATTTTTAAAAACTTAAAAAGATAAAAGGATATTTAAAAAAAAAAGTTAAAAAAATTATATTATATTTAAAAAAAAGAGAGAGAATATAATTAACATCACATGCTAAGAAAGAAATAAATACAAAAAAAAAAAAAAATGAATACAAAAAAAAACATGATACTTTGTAGGAAATTGAAAAAGGTAGGCCATTGAATAATCTTTTTTCAAATTACATAAGAATAGAGGGATATTCGGTGCAATTAGTCTTGGAATACACACTGACACTGCTACACGCTATAGAAAAACAGTTAAACACGTAGGTAGACATTGACTCTCTCCATGGCTAAGCTTTGATTTCATATGTACACAAGACACGTAGCCTTTGCTCTTTGATGGATTGGCCGGTTAGCTAACTATAAACTTAAAGATTGTCTGTGCAAAAACCTTATAATCACAAAATTTCTGTGGCACCAATGTTGGCCTTAAATGAACGGTTTGTATTCACCAAATCACCAATCTTTTCAATGGAGAAGTGACAATATATATATATATAATCATTAAAATCATTATTTCAATCACACTTAATTAAAAGTTGAATTAAAAACTCATTAATAGAAATAATAATTTCAAATAATGATTTTTATACAATATAAACTCAAAACCTTTCAACTCTATAGTATAAAAAATCAAAACATTTTAATTTTGATAACGACTGTAATATTACTGAATCATAAACACATTGAAAATTAATTTTTTAAATTCATTATATTCTAAGAAATATTTGAATTTATAATTTTATAATTTTAAAAATAATTCTAGTCCAGTAAAATTCAAATTTAATATTTCTTAATAAAAATTCAAGTCCTATGTTCTCATAAAAACATTAATACATTAATGTGAGAATATATATATATATATATATCTTATGATTAAAAAAATTAGAAATTAGAAATTTGTTATTATATATATACTAAATAGGCCTATTGCCTATTAGCCTAAAATACCATGAATTTTTCACATTTTTATAATTCTACCATATTTTTTGAAAATAGATTATTATATCTCAAATTTTTAAAGTTGTTAACAATTGTATCTTTGGTCAAAATTGCTCCTATGAACTTTTTTTCTATCATAGTGGCATATGACATAAATTAAAAATATGAATGATATATTATTATTTAATCCCTCATATTTAATTTAATTAAAAACTTCATCCCTTCCTTCTTGAAAAACACATTAAATGGTTTTTCACATTTGATTTTGTTAATAAAATAATTCTTTATTATTATTCAAAATAATTTTTAGTAGTCAATGACATATTTAATAGTAAAGATTAAAATACCTTTGATTATAAGTAAAAAAAAAATATTCAAATTGATTAGTGATTTTTTTTTCTTATTTATCTAATTAGATCTAAAATTAATTTTGGTACATAATAAAGATAATATTTTTTTAGTTTTTAGTTTAATGGAACGTAATTTGTCTTTTAAAAATTTTAAAAAATATTTATATATTCTAATAATATAAAAATATATTTTTTAAGTAAAAAAATTATATATGCATTTTAAAATAATTAACATGAAAAGTTAAATATTTTTAAATTGTGTGGAATATTTTTTTTTGTTATTTATAATAAAAATATATAATTTTTATTATTTAAAATATATAGAATAATTTTTTATTTTTTTAGAAAAAATTAAGTGAAAAAATTCAAAAATAAAATATTTAATTTGAATTTTTATTAAAAATGAAATAAAAAAAATGAGAGATGATATAACCACATAATAAATATAAGGGTATTTTAGTCATTTTTATTCATTTTTTATAGAAAATTTTAATTATTTTAAATGGAAAGACTATTTTATTAATAAAAATAAATGTAAGAGACCATTTAATTAGTTTCATAAAAATAGGATGTAATTGTTAATTAAATTAAATATGAGAAATTAAATAGTAATATGTTTTTTATAATTTTATCACTATGAGAGAAAAAAAAAATTAAAGGATTAATTTAATAAAAAAATATAATTGTGAACAATTTTAGAAGTTTGAAATATAATAATTTATTTTTAAAAGATAGAATAGAATTATAAAAATCGAAAAATTTTGGTTTTTCAAGCCAATTTACACAATTATTATAACCAACGGTAATCTTTAATCCAAAAATTGCCACGCATTACAAAAGCGACGTATGAAGCAAAGGGAGTAAAGCCTATTTTGTCCACAACTGAAAGAATCAAATTTGGGAAAAAATTTCACAAGGTAATAGTAGACAACAAATCCACTTTGGATGGGAAGGGATACGAATATGATCATTATAAACAACTTAGAAGCTTTCACGTTTGAACCATACATGTGGACTAATCTATCAACGCTCAACAAAAATGTGGACAAGGACAACCATTCCACTCCCAATTCTCCACGTACTTCCCCTCCAAAACCTACACTTGCTTGCCTCATTCTAATCAAATATTCCCACACAGTCTATTAATAAAAATTATTTTGATGAAAATATTCGTTTATCTATTTTTTTACTATAAAAAACAATCATATTCATATTTATTCTATATATTATTATTATTATTGATAAACTTAACTCTCCCTATTCAATTATGAGATATTTTAGTTTTGAAAATAATTTAAATATTAATATAATATTTATTTTATATAATATTATCATATTGACTAGATATATATATGTCTTCGATGTAGACGGTCGGCCATTCTAATAAAGAATCACCTTCTAAAACTAAAAATAGAAATTAAATTAAATTGTATGTAAAAAAAATTTGAGTCAAATCAAGTGCTAAGGCTAATAAGTTGTCCTATTGCCAAATAGGGTTGTGTAATTGTGATGGTGGGATTCCACCAAGAGAAAGAGCTTTAATTCTTGGCCATACAAACATAAAACACTCCTCTTGCTTCTTTAGTAACCCAAATTGACTTTGTAACCACTCAACTGCAAAAATCATGGTTCATGTAATGACACTTCTTTCCCTCCAAGCATCTCACAAAAGCTTGTAGATTAATCATGATTTCAGCCTTTTATGTCTTGTCCTCTTTTTTATTTTTATTTTGTGGAGTCTGTCACAGTTCTTCTTTAGGTACAATTAATCAAAACCCACATTTTAGATTCTTCTTTAGAAAACTTTATACAAGTGAATTTTTCTCAACCACAAATTCAAATTCCATACTTTAATGTGATAAAAACTTGTAATGCAAAATAAATAAAAGTATAAGAGATTAATCTAAAATTATAAGATTAAAAATAGTGACAACTTTGTCATTTAGTGGCTGCCCTCTCATTTCTTTCTCATATGTTAAATTAAATTCTGTCCAGAATTCTATTTTCCAATGAATTTGCAATGTGAAACCTCTATTATTGTTATATAAATACCCCTTTCTTGACTCTCTTCTCCCTCCAATTTCCCACATAATATTACTCATTTTGAACTTGTTTTTTTAGTTTCTTCTAAAGAAAAAAAAAAAGATGTGCAGAGGAATAGAAGAAAGAAACCACCAAAACCGAGCAAGTTTCTGCAGGAAATTAGAAGAAGATGAAGAAGAAGCTTCAAGTATAGTAATTTGTGAACTTTGTGGGTGTCGAGCTTCTTTATATTGCCAAGCAGATGATGCATTTCTTTGTAGAAAATGTGATAAATGGGTACATGGAGCTAATTTCTTAGCTTTAAGGCATATTAGATGCTTTCTTTGCAACACATGCCAAAATCTTACACAGAGATATCTCATTGGAGCTTCAATGGAGATGGTCCTTCCAACAATTGTCAGTTTAAGAGAAAGAAGAAGGCAACAACTTTGTAATTCTAATAATGACGAAAAACAGTGTTCTTCTTCTTCACTTAAAATGCCATTTCTCTTTCTTTGATTAGCTTGTTAATTAATTTCTTGGCTCTCTGTTTTTCTTTTCTATTTGTTTTGTTTTTTGTTGTTAGTTTTATAATGGAATTTCTGGGAATTGGGTTTTATCTAGTTGGTAAAAAAAATTAGTGTCTATTGATGGAATTCCAGAGATCTTTGAATTCTATGAGAAGAAGCAGAAGGAAGGAGAAGAACAGAGACAGAAACATAGTACCCAGAAAATGCATGTTACGTGTTCTTTGTTGTTCTTCTTCTTCTACTTCTTCTCAAATCTCTCCCTCTCTCTCACTTGAATTGTATTATATTTAATATGTACCAAGAAATTATGTATTTCCAATAGTGTAAAAAACCAAAAACTTTGTATCATTTCATTCAATAGATATAAAGACAAATCCCTCATTTTAGGTATACTAATACATTATGAATTGAGATTGTTTTTCTATATTAATTTTTTTTTTATTGAAATGAATATTGTATTAGGTTGATAATTAATTAATTATTATTAATTCACTTTTTGGGAATAATTCACCTACAAGACTACTTGTGGTGGTGACTGAGGCAGAGAAAATCAAACATATTATCTTTTTAAAAAAGGAAATTATCAACCACAAACATTAATTAATTACTTAATTAAATTATTAATGACTAAAAATTTCACTTTATGCTCCTCAGCTTTTGCAAAGTATCAAGCAAAAAACTTCTTTTTCTTTTTTATAAGTTGTGGTGGTGAAGACTGAGGAGGAACTAGAAAGACAAACAAAGCTGCCATTTTTAATCATTTGCAAAGAATCTGGTAATATTCTCTCCATTCTCCAACCCTCCAAAAAAAAATCTTTGTGCAAAGGAAGTCATCTCTCAAATTGTGACCACTTCTTTCATGTCATTGATTTTCCATTAGGGATGACTATTTAAATAAATAAACTTTAAATTTTCAACGGTGCATGCTTTCAAATATAAAAGTGGTTAACCCATTACCATTAAATAAAAAACTAAAATCATTATATATCTAGGTATAGTTTAATGGTAAATACAAATATTATTTGGGCAATAAATCCATATTCAATTCTTTCCTCCCTGCTAAAAAAAAAAAAAACTGAAATTATTTTTAAAATTGAAAAGTTTTAAATTTAAATTTCAATTAAAAAAAAAAAAGAGGCTAATCCATACCCTGAAACAATGAAAGATTGTGTTGGAGAAAAAGCAGTTGTAGATCGAGTCAGATACATATAAGTAATACAAATTTATAAATTTATTGTTTCAAAATTTTGAATTGTGATGCTGTCAAACACACGTTAATAAATCTACCAAAAAAAACTCTCAAATATTTTGGCCTCTCCAATTCTAACCTATTGATGGGTCCATAATATGAATTTTTAATTTTTTTTTTAATGTTAAAATGATTATTTATTCATGAGAAAGGTATTCAAATTCAAATGCTAATTGAAAACTGAAAATATTATATAATTTAACACTTTGTATCAACTTTCTAATCTCCATTAATATGTTATTATTTTATTTGTCACATTTCCTTCTCAATTAGTGCATTTTATAAAACATTTTTCAATATAATAATATCACATCAGTTAGGATAGAGGGTATTCAAGAATTCTCCTATACCACCAATCCGACACGAGTAGTCGAATTTCCATTTAAATTCTTCAGATCGGATCACACATATGAATTAATAAAAAATGAATGGATCTGACGAGAGTAAACTTTCCTCAATAAAGTCGGGTCGGGTGAGTTTTCATCCAAAAATATAGTTTGCATGAAAAATTGGGTCAGATCGCGTTAGAGAAAAAATAGATTCAATCCGATCCATAAACACTCTTAGTAATCACTCATAGTTAAGGTAATAAATTGATACAAAAGTATGGATTTTTTTTTTTTTTGGTAAAAAAAAAAAAAATGTATTGGATTGTTGAAAACATATTATGTAGACATTCATCAATTTCCAAGAAAGTACCAATTTACAAGTTCCAACTTCCAAGTAATTAGCATATTTTACACGATGATGCTACTACTCAGGAAAATCATCAGAAACAGAATAAAGGTGCTGAGTGGAAGCCTTGTCGGCATAAGGAAGGATGTCCACTACCTCTCATCAAATAACTAGTGGATGTCACTGCTTTTAAAAGTGCATCAGTTCATCAATTCATTCTCCAATTTATCAATCTATCTGTCCAATCGGTTTCAACTTGATTAATTAGATGACAAATAGAGAAAATATAATTTTTCTTAAAAAAAAATCAATATTAATATATTAGTGATCATCCAAATTAAAAACAATAATTAGAAAATAATATAATTTAATGAATAAGCAATTATATCACTTTTCAACTTAAAAACAATTTCATCACTTTTAACCACTTATTTAAAGTGCTTGATAAACTAAATATTTAGAACAATGTTTTAAAAATTTTGAAATGTATATATATACAAACACACAGAAATAAAAAATAATATACATACAT
>CATKHJ010229724.1:0-14737 GCA_949750685.1 Vernicia montana | reverse complement strand
AACAATGGAGAAGAAGAATCAAAAGAAAATCAAAACCCTAACTCACCTCTTCAAGAAATGCTTCAAGAAAATGGATGATGGAATGAGCAAATGCAACCCTAAATCCTTTTGTTGAAGCAATTAATGAAGTTTCTTACCATTAAATGTGAGTGGGTGGATGAATTTTTGAGAGAAAAGGGGTTTAGAAGCTCTGAAATCTCGTGAAAAATGAATTTGGGCTCTTAATTTCCTTTTAAAAGTCGATTTCCAGGTTCTGTCCTCGCTGCCAGTAGCGGTCGCTACAGGTAAATCGTGGTCGCGATTCATCCATTGCGGTCGCTATCTCCTTGTCGCGGGCGCGACTCTCTACTGTTCACGTGACTGTTCAATCTGATGTCCAAATCAGGCAGAGGAGTTCGCGGGCTGAGTTGCGGTCGCAACTCTGGACGCGAAACACATGTCGCGGTCGCGACATCCTTATAGCGGACGCGATTTATGCCCTGCCACTCCACTTTACAATATAACTTCCATTACACAAGGGATTCAATCCACAATCATCCATACATATAATATACACTTGAAATTCACTTACATACTTAATGAAAAGTCCTTACATGAATATTCGGGGTATTACAACGAGTGTCAAGGTTCTTATGCAAAACGACATCGTTTAGGTGAAAAGGTGATTTGTCTTTTGCTCTGTTGGGTGGAGGGTATTTTTTCTTTTTATTTTTCACCCCAAAATGGGACGGATATTTTATTTTTTAAAATGGTTGGGTAGGGTATACCCTTTTATATTTATATTTTTATTTTTTTCTCTTCAAAATTTTTTTTGTGTTATTTTCTCATATATATATATTTCTATATATTCATACAATATAATTTATATTTCACATAAAAAATAAATTATAAATATTTAAAAAATATAAATTAAATACATATAATATTTATAATATATATATAATCGAGTCGGATTATAAGCAAGTAAGGTCGGGTATTCGGCTGGACGGATAAAATTGTCATCCCTAGTTGTGCTGGCTGCTTGCTTATTATAGGGATTTCAAGGCCCCTTGAACAAAACAACATCATCAAAAAAAATCTACAAACGAGTTTTTTTTTTTAATAAATAGAAACTATAGTGGTATTATGTAATACTGAAAATTAAGTGATAAAAATTTAAATACTGAATAATAAAAGCAATATATATAATTTATTATTACTTAAACATTTAAAATAATTTTTCCAAAATATATAAATATATATATATATATCATTTGATGTTGAGAAAAGCTAAATAGAGGTAATCTATTTAAACAAATACAAAATTCATCTTAAAAATAATTTTTAATGACTTTGAATCAACATTATCAACATAATATTTTTCTCAACAAGTCAAATTGCAATATCAAACATACACTCATCTTGAATGCACTCAAATATCAACACCATGCGAACTGTTTCAACTACAGTTTTCTAGAAATGTATGGATACAAATTAATGATGACAATACAAACATGTATATTGAAACTAAAATCAATACATTACGGCCTATTCAGTATATTTTTTATTTTTTAAAAATAAAAATAAGATTTTAAAAATTATAATTTTTTATTTTTTATTTTTCAAAATATTTCTGAATAAATATGAAAGAAATAAAAAATGATAATTTTTTTAAAAATATTTTCTAATACTTATTTTTTTAAAATTTGAAAAAAAAAATAAAAAACAGAAAATTATAGTGATATTAAACACCTCTTACATTTACGGATAATCCAGGTAACAGTTAAATTTATAGAAATAAACATTTGGATAAACGCTCAATTTTTCAAATGAATTTAACACTCAGATCCAATTAGGCTCACAATAACATATTAGACTAGTTTAACACAAATATTTCATTTACTGTGCTACGCAGTCAAATTTTATTCATCCGTGCTTAAAGTCATGACTCATCGTACTCTAAAAATAAATAATAATAATAATAACAATAATTAATAAAGCCTGGCCCTTACTCTACTGTAACACAACCAATAGAGTACTGTGCAATAGTACTAAAAATTAAAATAAAAATGTAACAAATAAAATAAAAATAAAAAGAGATAAATAATTATAAATAGAATCTTTTTGTATTATTGAAGAGAGTAAGGACATGAATTCCTATGTAATTACATTTCTTGCATTTTTCTTTCTTTTTCCTATGAAGAGAAAAAAGAAACTAAAAAGGATCCAAAAAGTTTGTATGTAAAAAGGAAGTGATGTAAGTAGGACAAAATCCGAACCCACACTAAGTATGTTCCGAAATAGATGAACTTGGTTGAATCTGCAAAACAGAGTTGGAGAGGTCAGGCGAACCGCCTGGGCGAACTCTCCGATGCTAAAGTCGGTAGGTGATTGTTCTTAAGGAAAACAAAAAACTCTTTTGTGTTTAGAATGCGTAACATGTAGTATGAAGCATCTGAAAACTATGAGACTGTCTTGAGAAGCAAGTCCCTGAAATGTAAGACCACTGAGTGTCCAAGTAGTGGGATAACGATTTCCTATTATTTAGGAAGTGGAGAACGTAGTGGAAATGCGGGGACTGTTTTCGAGTACCATCCCTATGTTGATCTGGCAATTTACACAGATGCTCGGTAGCATGAGCAGAACCCGTCTGAGCGATCTTAGCCTTTGTTTGGGCGATCTTTAGTTGACTATGTGTACCAGGTCGTTCTGATGTTGGGCGAGCTCATAGCTCGCTTGGGGAGGCTTGTTCAGATTGATATGTATCAGGAAGAATTTGTGAAAGAGTTCCTATTTGATAGCAGCATTATAATTATAATTATAACTATAATAATTTGTAGTAAAATTTGTTATATCTTTCAACTTTGCCATGCTATTATCTGGAAATATCCTTATGGCTCCTGCTTTGCAATCACAACAAACCCAAATCTGCCAAAAAAAAAAAAATCCCAAACCCACCAACACAGCAGACAAAGAAGAAGAAGAAATGGAGTAGCCGATTCTCCTTGAGTAGTCTCAATCCCAGCACATTCACAAATTTTCTTCTTCTCTTTACCCTAGATTTATGCTAGGTTAAATTGCGCTTCCCATACCCCCAAATCTGTTGTACAATTTCTCTATGATTTCTTCTTCTCTTTTCCCTCTTAATTTTCTCTCAGCCCAACTGATAAGAGAAAAAACACACTGATTATTATTTTTTTTTAATTAATTGTTTAAATAACAGATTTAATCTAACTAACTAACTCATCTTTACTTTTTGAAAAAACTAAATAATTAATCCCTTAGTGTTGATTCAGTCAAACTATTTAATCCTTCTGTCCAAGTTTTACTTTTTTTTTTTTGTTAAATTTATGAAAAATAATTAAAATTCCCTTGTATATATAATAAATATAATTTTAATTTTATTATTTTAAAAATAAAATTAAACAGTAATTTACTCTTGTTTAAATGCCCTCACTCGCCAAGACCAATTCGTGTGAGACACTCTCCATCGGCTGGTCAAAATTGAGCCTATTTGCATAATAAATAAAAAGTGTTAAATTGATCTAAAAGGTCATTTTGGACCAGAATGTAAAGTTCATGTGGGAAATTGAGCATTTATCCTAAACATTTAGATACAATTTGGTATATAGAAGAGCACAAAAATGGGGATTCAAACTTCCACCTATTGCATAAAATGCAGGTTTGCTACAATCATTACAACTATCTCTTGGGTCATGTTCACACTTTAGTACAGCTGCCAATGTTGATCCAGTAATCATGAGAGAAGAGAGCTCACATATGACATAACTCTTTAAAATAGTTGACAGTGCATGCCATATACTTCCAATCACGTTTCAAATCACCCAGCTTTTGATGAGTCACTTGGAAGTTGTAATTTTAAAACCTTCCTTAAAAAATCAGACAACCTTGCACTGGCTGCACGCCCTCGTTCTAGACATTTGAGATATTCTTCCACTAGAAAAACAAATTTAGAGTCGACCAATATTAGAAAAAAGAAAGCAATCACTTCCTGTCCAGTGTTTTTCTTAAAATTCAATCTTCTTAAATCAATTTTATCAACTTCACCACAAAAGCAGGAAGCACCTTGTATGTGTGCTTGTTGTCAATGAAGTTCTCACTTAGACTGTAATTTAATACTAGATAAAGTTGTAGCTTTTGATCTGCTGATAAGGTATGATCATTTTTACATGTATAACAGTGAAAATATCACATTCATTGTCTAACTTCCATAGGTTTAACAATTTCAATAAAGCTGTATATCAGCACAATAGCACCAATAATTAAGGTAGCATGTACCTGACATCACACCATGGGTGACAGAGGTGAGGATCCCATGTTCCACAGGTTCACCTTCCTTAAGCAATGACCCTTCTGGGAGAACAGACTGAATTGCGTTTGGGAAGACTAAATATGCAAATCCCTTCATTTTCTGGCAAGACATAAAATAATCATGCAGGAACTAGGAAGAGTAATTCAAGTATAAAAGAAGCATCAGAGTGGTCTATCTTCAATAAACCACCACTAAAAATGGGTGTTTTGCTTATATTATTGAGAACTTTAAATTTATGGAGGAAAAAAAAGCCTTCTTTTAGGATGGTCTCCATCAGAGCCAATTAAATCCTCATAAGAATTTCAATTACAACAGGGAAGACATATTATGAATTAAAAGATGATATTGTAAAACCTGTTCTTCCAACTTGGTGGGATCCAGTATGACATATCCCCCTTCTGCCAAACAACAACAGATTGCAACTGCATAGACCAGTATGACATTAGTCTCATAATGTCAAACAAATAAAAGAAGATGATGGCGTCAGTAAGTCTAATTACCAGATAGATGCTTCATAGGAATTCCAGCATCTACAAGGGCAGCACACGCTGCATTTATAGCACATGTCAGAAGCTACAAAAATTTGAGTCAAGAATATACTCGTATTAAATGCTCACAGAAAAATCAGAAACAAAAGAATGTGGAGAGAGCTCACTGCTCATCATGCAGTAAAATGTGACCCATGGTCGTGCAAAATATCATATTGTTTTTTCATAGGCTAAAAAGGAAAACTGCACCAAAAAGAGTCTTTGTGAAGCAAAAACCTCATTGTTGTAAACCAAAATCATCAGCTGAAGGAAAAATTTATAACCCTGGCACATAATGCAAAATAAATTCATTTGACATTATTGAAGGCAGAAAATAAGAGTGAAGTGAATAAAAGAATGCCCTCATTTAAAAAAAAAAAAAGGGTATTGACCAAAAATGGAAAAAGAAAATGTATAACCCCATGTGTATCACAAAAAAGAAAAACTCGTTTGACATGCTAGTAGAGGGAAATAAAAAATAAAAATAAAAAAAAAAGTGGAACCACTAAGGAAGATATGGGAAACATTCTAGAAGTAACAGCAGAACACCATTCACTGTAGATACAGAAACCATTAACGATTTTACAGAAAGCACTGAAATGGAAAAGGGCAGAAGCTTCAAATGAAAAATGACAAAAAGCATATTTAATGGAGGTTTAAGTAGAAAGCTTGAAGCATGATGGACTCTTGTCAACGATTCTTTTCACAAAGGAACATCTTGAATGTTTATATAAAAAAGATAAACGTGTTAACCAAGAAAGAAAACATTTGGCAGGACATAAGATGCATCATGATTATGATGGAACTCTATAAATAGATGGACCTGCTAATCATACTATATATTATGAAAATACGCATGAATAGTAGTAATCTCTAAGGCTGCTACATGGCACGGAGGCAAGAGAAAGAGAAATAGACCACTCCCACATTTTGAAAAGATAAATAACTAGAGGAGGTGAGCTTGCAAATAAAGAAAGGAAGAAGAAGAAGAGGGAGGGAAGAGTGACCAATGAGCTTGCATGTGAGCAAGGGCAATGTACCAGTCTTTCATTAAACAAAGATACACAAATATAAAGGATACAGCACCATCATCATGAACAACCTGCACAACAAAGATAAACATTAAACGATTGGTGAGACTGTCTTACTGGTATTAATAATACACACATAGAACCAGTAATTTTTTTGGTCACAAGCCAAATAATTTATCATTTCTACTAGTAGTGCACAATCTAAATTATAATCATCCATCCTTTCCTGTGTCCAAGCTTCCAAAATATTCCTATTGACAATACACAATGTATTGCATGAAAGTATAATTAGCATTATCCCTATGAGAAACTATTTAAGAGTTCAAAAAGCTTACAACATGTGTGTGTGTGTGTGTATGTCCAATCAAAAAATACTAGCACTTGCATAAACAGACCCTAAAGCTAACCCTCTCTCTGTCTTCCTTTGACGATTTCAATAATTTGATTACTATGTAACATTAAAAACTAAAATCGGCCATGTCTAACTATGTAGAGAACATAAAAAATATATATATATGAATACGGGGAAATAAGACGAGGTAATTTATTTGAGTCCCAAGTCACACTCAATTTCAAATTCTAATAAAGTCTATAGTGGGCTACTCAAATACAGCTTTAGAGTTGCATCATTTTTTCCGTTATGTGTTGCATTAATTAACCATCAGTTTGGGAATGTCCAAAACATAGTCATACCAAATGTGAAAAAGTGGCAATAGTTAACAAGGTGACGCCTTTGGAAACTCCACCTCTAAGTTCCTGATATATAATCATTTAAGTCATGTAGAAGCTCACTTACCTGAACTATAACTGATGTGGTAGTGTTTGGATTGATAGTCAAAATGCAGATGCTTTGCAAAGTTCTCTTCAATATCATCTCATATTCTTTTTCCAGTTTTCCTAAACAATTGGGAATTTCCAGCAAAATTAGGGAAAAATCCAAAGTAACTACATCTAAACAAGCAGCTACCAAGCATAAACAAATCAGTTCAGAATACAAGCAAATCCAGTGTTTAATAGGGTAAATTACCACATAAAAAATGATAAATCCAGAAAAATTCTCCTATTTATAAATTCCTCTATTATTTGTGTACTATCACCAGTTCTTTTGCATTGATAAATTCATGAATTCAATTAACAAGTTAAAACTAACCAATCTGTCCCGTTTTAGGCTTCCAAATGACTTCAATGCAGGCTTTCTCAGGGTTCTCATTCTTCTTTGTTCCAGCTTTGGGTCCATAAACAGCAGCTAGAACCTTAGTATCTCCTAAATCCAATAAACAAAATACCCACGTAAACCAAAACTATATTTAACACCCAATTAAGCATTATCCCAAAAAAAAAATCACCAAGCCATCTAGGCAAATTAGAGAAATTGAAAGATAACCCAAAACCAAAAGAAAGAAGGGAAGTGAAGTGAAGATACCCTGAGACCAACTGGCAGAGCCATGGGCACGATGGAGAACGTTGCGGGTGCAAGCTAGAGGTCGCAGCTGGTTCGGCGTACGGCCATCGTCCCTATCGATTTCCATCATTTTGCACCCACAAACTTATTTTTATTTAATTGAATAATTGAACGAAAGTTCGCTACAAGAAATTGGGCAATTGAGTTATCAAATAGCAACCAACTATGGCGAAATGGGGATGTTTTCAGGGTTTTGCGATTAGGGTTTTGGATTTTTTTTTCCCCCTCTTTTGTTCAGGTGGGAAATTAAATATAAAATGTATAATAATATAATGGCCCAAATTTAAGAGTGCAGAGCATCCGAACAACGTCTTAAATATCACTGCTTCTGTATTACAGGTAGCATACTCAATAACTATCCTTCAAAAAATCCTCTAATTAATTCTCCTTTTCTAAAATATTTTAAGAGCCATAATCTCTTTCCTTAAACTTAAAGAGGAAGAAAATGACTCTTAATAATATTTTATTATTTCTCTATTTTTTTTCCCTTAAATATTTTCCTTTTCATTTTTCATTTTTTTTATTTTTAAATTATTATTATTATTATTGTTATTATTAATCAAAAATTTATTATTATTAAATTATTATACTATTATTAAAATATTATTTTATAATATTTTAAATCAAATTATTCTTTTTTCATAGTAAAAATTTTATGTAAAGTAGAAGAAATAAAATTATAGTATAATAATAATAATAATTTGTTATAATATTTTTATCAAATTATATTTTTTTTTAGTTGTAAAAATTTTATATAGAGTAGAAGAAATGATAATAATAATAATAATTTTTTATAATATTTTTAAAAAAATTATATTTTTTAACTACAAAAATTTTATGTAGAGTAAATAAAATGAAATTATAAATTTATATATAAAGAAATGGAATTATATATTTATTAATAAAATAATGAAATAGGGAGTGAAATAAAGAATTTTGTTGGAGTATACACATTTTTCAAAATAAATTAAAATAATGAATTAATTATTTATAATATAATAAGGAGTAAAATAGGGAATATTGTTGAACATGCTCTTAGGACTCACTTGTTCCAATTATACCAAACACAAAATAAGACAAATATTTATTCAAAGGCAACCCTAATTCTTGTCCATACATTCAAAGGCAACCCTAATTCTTGACCCATTTTAGATTTAATATTATATATATATATATTTTCCTTTTAATATTATCAAAACTTTTTTTTTTAAAATAATCAAAACATTATTCAGAATTCAACTATATCATACGTGTCATTCAAAAAATCAAAGATATTTCAAAATTTGTGTAATTAATAGGCTCTCTCAACTTTGGCCTTGCTCTCTTTATTGAAGTTGAATGCAGCACGGAAAAGAAGTCATCTCTGACGTAGGTGCCGTGTCGTTTTAACCAACGACCTAACCCAATCCAACCCATTGCCAATGTTGATAAATGATAATGTTGCATTTAGCCGCCTTACATCTCCCCTTTGAATCAGTCCAAAACCCCTTTACTATAAAATCCCGAGTGAACTTAGCTCATTATCATAATCATTATCTAAATACCCATTAAAAAAAATCAAGAATCGAAAAAAAAAATAATGGGAAGAGTTATTAAAATATTTATTGTCGTTTTATTATGTTTAGTTGGTGGTTCAGTTGCTGAGCAATGTGGTAGGCAAGCAGGTGGAAAACTCTGCCCTAACAATTTATGTTGTAGCCAATTTGGGTGGTGTGGTTCTAGTGATGATTATTGTTCACCCTCCAAAAATTGCCAAAGCAATTGCAAAGGCGGTGGCGGTGGCGGTGGTGGCGGTCAAAGCGCTTCTAATGTCCGGGCTACATACCATTTGTATAATCCACAACAACATGGATGGGATTTGAATGCAGTTAGTGCATATTGCTCTACATGGGATGCTAATAAGCCTTATTCCTGGCGGAGCAAGTATGGCTGGACTGCTTTCTGTGGGCCTGTGGGACCTCGTGGCCAGGCCTCTTGTGGCAAGTGCTTAAGGGTAAGTAAAAATATATATATTTTTATTTTTTAATATGATACGTGAAAATTATTTTGTGATACCATTTTACAGTAATAAAAAAAATATGTGTTTATGGGGGGTAATTGTGGATGTAGGTGACAAATACAAGAACTGGAGCAAAAACAACGGTGAGGATTGTAGATCAATGCAGTAATGGAGGGCTAGATTTGGATGTGAATGTTTTTAGAAAATTGGACACAGATGGGAAAGGATATCAACAAGGTCATCTTACAGTGAACTACCAGTTTGTTAATTGCGAGGATTCTTTCAATCCTTTGCTTTCTATTATAGATGATCAGTAAATTATATGTATCTTAATTATGTGATTTTGATGAGGGCTGTGTTTTATCAAATTATAAAGTTTATAATAAGCTTCTCGATCAAGCAACGAGGCCAATGTTTTATATATTGGCTACTGTATTTTTTTTTTTGAAAGCAGACAGAGATATTAATTATAGAGACAAATCAGCAGCTAAGAGTGCTCTGACAAATTGAGGAGCCTCTTGCCAAATAGAGGGACTTGCATAGGAACGGGCTGCTTGTGCAAAAGCATGAGCAACTCCATTCGCTTGTCGCTTAATAAAAGAAACAATTACATTATGTAAACTGCGAAGAATAGATCTACAATAATTCAATATACCACCATATTCTGAATCATCAAGGCTAGTGGAGTGAAGATTATCAACAACTCCTTTGGCATCGAGCTCAACTAGCACATTTACAGAAGCCAAATGTCGTAAAGCCTCCCATAATCTCAAAATCTCGGCTTTTTTAAGATGAAACGCACCAGCATAAGTTTTAGAGAAACCAAACAGAAACTGACCTGTAGCATCTCAAATAACAAAGCCAACCCTAGTAATTCCATATATATTCAATATTTTTTTAGCATTAATTTTATCGGTGAGATTCGAATCCTTACGTCCACTCTTAAATTATATTTAATATTTTTAATGGAGTTTTGATTTTGAGATTATTGTGTAGTATAAATTTTTATGTTGTGTAATTTAAAATATTATCTATTTAGGCAAGTGCAATTTAGATTTATCCATCGATATGCGAATTGTGTAGTCCATCTTCTTGCTCGGGCAGCACATTCTATGTCAGGTTTTGAGGAGTGATTTGCTAACCCTCTTCTTTTTTTTTTTTTTTTTTGATAAGAGATTCAATTTTATTAATGAGAATAAAATAGAGAAACACATAACTTTATGATACAAACTTCCCAAGCCATTAGTCTTACACAGAAACACCCAAAATAAACTAAGCATCACAAAATAAGTAAAAAAAACCCAGCATTTATAACAAAAATACAACAGAAAAGAGAACCTACAACCAGACCATGAAAATATAAACAGAAACACATAGCATCTTATAGCAGCAACTCACAGCAACAATTGGATCCACCTTGACAAAAAACACAAACTCAGCATAAGTGTGGTCATCAATTAAGACTAAAAAATAGCAAATCAGGAACCCAAACCAGTAAAAACCGCATATCAGTCCTTTAACCACACTTTCACCAAATAATTGAATTGAAGTTGACTCCTAATCTTATTGCCAATGTAATTGAAGTTGATTGTTATCTTTAATGAAATATCATTTGGATTTCAATATATATATAACTATTTTTTTTTTATTGAATTATCTATTTAACTATTAGACAAATTAGTAAATGAATATTATTAGTTAAGAGTATACATCAACAATATTCTAATAAAATTTTATCTAAAATTAAACAAGAATGCTAAAATTGAAATTAAGGAATCAATTCAATGGCCATTAATGTAATTAATACAATTCCAAAAATAATAAAAATCAAGTTAAAAAATTTTCATTTTTCTAACTTAAGCGATAATTACTCACACATAAGATGGATAGGGACTTAATAAAATATTAGATAAAGTAATAAAATTATATTATATTTAATTTCATTTTCACTCGTAAACTGATTCAAGAAGAAATTAGAAAAAATGTGAAACCTATCAATGAGTCAATGATAGCTAATCCTATTTATTGACCCGAAAGGGATGCATAACAGATTGAGAATAGCTTGTCGGGGCGGTAAAGAAACATACCAGCTTATTTAAGGCCAAAATAATTGATAAATACAATGATGTGTCATCTTATAGTAAAAGACTGTAAAATTTTATAATCCAACAAAGAAAATCAATATACATGACAAACACAAAATTTTCTTTTATTTATATGATCAATTAATAATTGCATAGGACTAGTTATGTTGTCAGAAAAAAATTTTAATTTTATACTATAATTTATATTAATGTGATATATATAATTAAATCAATTTTTATATATTTTAAAAAAAAAAATTACCTAAAATAAGGGGCCAAAATAATATAAAACCAAATTTTAATAATTTTACACTAAAAAAATTTTGAATTTTAGAGGTTAAAGGGTCATGACCTCTCCTAGTCCCTCCTTCCTCTGTCATTACATAGGATTAATTGAGACTTATTTACTATAATATTAAATAAAATATTAAAATTAGATTAATTTCAATTTACATATAAATTCATTTGAAAATATATTTAATATTTAACTTTAAAAAAAAGGTGGAAATTGAAAAAATTGAAACCTATCAATGAGTCAATGGCAGCAAATCCTATATACAGTAACGGAGTTAGAAATTTTTTAAAAGAGGCTAAATATTTTATATCATAATATATATTAAAATAATATATATAAATAAATATTCTATACATCTAAGAAAATTCACATGAAATAAGGGATATTAAATAGAATATATAGACAAATTTTAGATTTTGGATGGCCCCGTTGGTCCTCCGTCAATGCCTATATATTTATTGACCTGAAAAAGATGCACAATGATGAGTCATCTTACGGAAAAGAGAGTAAAATTTTACGAAGAAAATCAATATAAAAGACAAACACAAAATTTTCTTTTATTTTAGCATCATTCACCTAGTTTCTGCATGCATTCAAATTAATTATGATTTTTTTTTTTTTTACTTCTTAGGAAAAATATGTTCATTTTAAATTTATATTTTCTCCATAATTATTTACAAATATATAATCAATTTCCAATAAGTAATTATTGGAGAACATGGTCCTCTTAGTCCCCTCCTTTTAATTTTATTCTTGTAATAAATAATATGCATGTTTTTTACCTTTATAATTGTAAGTTTGTAACTATATTTTTAATAGGTAGATATTTATCTTTCCATCTTTTAATTGTTAAAAATTTATTAATTCTTTTATTTAATACGATTGAATGAGAATTTAAAAAGTTGTCACCAATTCTTTTATTAATTATTTTCATAAAAAAGTTGTCACTAATTTAATACGAGATGTTAAAGGGAAACGCTACTTCTGTTATGTAGCTTACAATTAGAGGTATTTATGGTTTGGTTTAGTCGGTTATTAGGGTGAATAGTTTTTGTTAGAATATCCCACATCTATTAAATACAAAAATGTTAAGTGATTAATATAGAAATGGACTCCATAACTTTAATAAGTTAACTTTTAAGGTTGGTTCTCCCAAATCTATATTAAATTTCAAACCAATACTCTTAAATTTCAATTTTGTTAATTGGTTTAGTCGGTTTGAACTATAAGATAAAAATAATTAAAAAATAAATAAAAAATAAGTATTATATAAATAAAAATATTTTTATAACATAAAATTATATTTCAAATACATATATGAAAGACTAAAATAAGAGTAATTATATTTTAAATAGATAAAAATTTTATATTATGTAATAAAAATCAACTTAAAAGAATAAAAAAAAAGTCTCAAAATTTAATATAAACAAAAACATTAAAAAAATCTCTATAAAATTAGAATTTAGGTACATATAAATCAAAATATATAATTTTAGTATACTTCGATTTGGTTTGGTTTTAGTCGATTTTTCATGTATTCAAACTATAATCAAACAAAAAAATTCGGTTTAATTATATTTTTAAACCAATATGAACTATACTAATAATAAAATCATGGTTTTCAGTTTGGATTGAATTGAATTGAATTAAATTGGTTTGATTTGATCGGTTTGATTAATTTTTAAACAATTCTACCTATAATATTATTTCGACCCATTAAATTTTTTTTTATTAAATTATTAATGAAACTGATAAAAATACTTATTATTACGTAAAAGTAGAAAAAAGTCTTTTAAGATATAAATACTTGCAATTATATCTTTTTTTTTTTTTTTTTTTTTTGTGAAAATTGCAATTATATCTTAAATACTTGGAAAGAAGATACTTATAAGTATTAAAATAAGTATTTAAGATATAATTGCAAGTAAGTTTCTAAGCAATTGCAAGTAAGTTAAATGTAAAATTAATGCATTATTAGGCATTTAATTTAGTGACTAGTTCAGACAAAATCAAAATTGACATCAGTCCAAAATTTGCTAAAGCTCATTCACCTCAACGTTTTCGTAATTAAATTTATTTCAATCTCATCTATTGATCAAACTGCTGACATATTCACTAAAATCCATTTACCTCGATGTTTTCGTGATCTTGTTAGCAAATTTCATATGACTGCTTTTTCATCACCTTCAATTTGAGGGGAATGTTAATGTATATTACTTATATGATGCCCCTAAATCATACCTAATTAGTCTTGTAATTATTTCTATATATTATTTATCATTATTTCTGTATAGTCTCTTTCCATATTTGATTCTCCTGTAAACTCTATATATAGAAAACTCATTTTTTATACACAATACATCAATCAATCAATATATTCTCTCAATTCCCTATTTACATTATCAATAATAATAAAAATATTTAAAAGTGGTTAAGCATGCATGATAGAAAAGTTATCGGTATTATACATGGAGATATTACACTTTTTATAATCATGTGTGATCCATCTCCTATGAATTTAAGTAATAACTATTTAATTATGGGTAATTTTTATGTGCATTGAATATATTGAATAATTTTCTCTCTAATGTGATGTTGAAATCTTCTTTTTCAATGCTAAAAAAAATAAATAAATAAATTATGTTCAAGAATTTATAATCTACAAAAAAGGGAAAGAATTTGTATTCGTTTTTGGAATATTTGAATGTTCGATGAATTTGATTTGTCTAACAATGACATGTAATATCATATAGCAAATCAAGAGATAGAGAACCCATATCCCTCTTAGTGATATAATTGCACCATTAATCAAGCCATATTTGATGATAAGAGACGTCTTTTATTTTAATTTGGTGACTAGTTTGGATTAAAAAAAAAAAAAATTGACTCTTAATATTCAAGGTCGTCAGTCCAAAATTTTCCAAATTTCCAACTCTCTCTCTAAAATTTTCAATCAACTTCTTCTATAAATTCAAGAATTATTGCAGCAAACTTCTTCACAAAACCAAATAAAGAAAATTATTACAA
>CATKHJ010229689.1:0-10844 GCA_949750685.1 Vernicia montana | reverse complement strand
AGAGTTTGATGACTCTTTTGTTAAACATTTACCAGGAATGGGAAGAAGTTCTTACTCGAAGAAGAGAAGAGCTAAGAGAATGGGAGTCTGCTACAAATGCGCGAGATGGAATTGTAACACACGCTGTAAAAGCATTGGATATGTGTCCATAAATCGAGAAGATAAAATTGAATTCATAAAGGATGGACTGGGAAAGGAGTCTCTAGACAATATCCTATAGACTCTTAAGACGCATCCTTGTGGACTAGTCCAACGTGTTCTTTTAGATTTATGGAACTTATTCAAATAAGAGCAACAACGCTACAGTTTAAGGAATCTGACGTTAAAAGACCTTGTTTGCCAGTTAATAAGAAAACTGGATGGAAAGCCTATCCTTGACTCATAGAAGGCATTCAAGCCATTACTGGACGTAAAACCAGAGGAAGATGTGAGCCATAATCACAACTACTGTTTACAGTCAGGTGTATCACTAACTTTTTGACTTTTCATTGTATTATTTTTCCGCATCCCACAGTTACTTTTTGAATTTTATGCACGACCTCAATCTCTACATAGTGATCAACTTTTGACTTTTCGTTGTATTATTTTTATGCATTCTAAAGTTACATTTTGATTTTTTTTTACACGAATCTCTAACTTTTGATTATTTTTTTTTTAGATTTTTCTACTTTCGGCAGCTTTTTTCCATGTTTTATTTTTGACATTTATACACCTAACATTTATTATTTTTCTATCAACAGCTATCTTTACCCCCATTAGAGTGTTCTTTATCCCATTGGACTATTCTTTTACTTACCTATCTTTTCCTTATATATGCATTCACCATTATTAGTATACATACAACTTTTAGGAGAGATAGTGAATAGAAATGGTAGAACTCTCAACACGCAAATTCAAAACCATTTATGTCTTTTGTAGTCCAAAATCTGGTAAAAATGAAGAGTACTAGAAGGCAGCCAATGAACTTGGTCGGATTTTAGCTGAACGAAAAATTAATTTAGTGTTTGGGGAAAGTAGTTTAGGGTTAAGGGATTGTGTCTCAAGTTCTACATATATTGGAGGTAGCAAAGTCTTAGGTATAATTCTAAAAGCTTTGGCTAAAAATAAACACATCAATAGTGGAACTATAGGTAATGAATTACAAGTCATGAGCATGTACGAACAAATGGCATACATGCATCACAATGATGATGCCTTTATCGCATTACCTGGTGGTCTAGAAACATTTGAAGATATCTTCAAAATTGCATCTTGGGCTCAACTAAATCTTCATAAAAAGCTATTGGGGTTGCTTAATGTTAATGATTTTTATGATGGTTTGTTGTCTTTTCTTGATCATGCTGTGAAACAGGGTTTTATGACACAAGCAAGTCGACGCATCCTAGCCTCTGCTTCAACTACTGATCAATTGATTGACCAACTGCAAAATTTTATACCCAAACCTGATCCATTGATGGTGCAGGTGGTCTGGCACCCCAAGGACAGTAGCAGTAAAAGGCGTGTATTAGATCTAAATCTCCAGTTGTAACTTTCTTAACTCTTATGGTTTTACTTATAGTATTTTTTTTTTCTTTTTGTTACTTTAATAACACTAGATCAAGCGAAGTCCTTTACTCTTTACTTATTTATAGCAGACATTGGGAACAATGTCTCAAATAGGTTGGGGATGAGATAATTGTCATTAAAAAAAAAAAAAAAGTTTTGGTGTCTCAATGTTTAAGGTCCGAATCATTAAATGTAAGATGGCTGAGTAAATAGTTACTTTTGTACTCTTAATATGCATCTTTAATTTCTATGATTTTCTTTTCTATCAAAAAAAACAGAGAGAGAGAGATGGCTAAGTAAATAGTTACTTTTGTACTCTTGATACGCATCTTTAATTTCTGTGATTTAAAAAAAAAAGTGTGAAATTTTTAGGATTTTGAGTCTAGCATTAGGTTTTAGGAAGACTTTCAGCCACTGTGATGAGAATTGAGTTTTAATGTCATGGTTTTGATTGATGATGAGTATTATTTTGAATCTTGATGTTATTCTTTGGTTAATACATTTTTATGATGATTATACTAAATTTTTTTTTTTTTTTGCACAATAGCCATGTTATTCGGTACATATACAAACATGCTAGAATATGTATGTTCTTATACCCTTATTGTATTGATCATTTTGATTCGACATGAAGGAATTAAATATTAGAATTTCTCCTAAGGTGATTTGAGGTGAACAACTGATTAGACATTACTTGTGAAATGATTAAGGCACTATGATTTTTACCACAAAGCCAAATTAGCCAGATCTATGATTGATGTTCCAAGAGAATATCCCCCTAGCAAGCCAATTTGAGCCTACATCGATTAGCTATTTTTTTTTAGAACCACATCTCTCACCTAGTTCAAACATGTTTATATCCATACCCTTGTTCTAAAACTGAATTAGAGTTAAAGAAGCATATTTCATGAGCAAGGGACATTTCTTAAAATTTTGGGATAGAAATAAGAGACAAGTGTGAAAATAAAAAAAAAATAAAAAACAAAAAAAAATGAGATATATATATATATATATATATATTCGATGTAAAGTCTAATAAAGAAAGATCACTTGAGTCAGACGATCTTGCAAAGTTGTTCAAATTGAAGTAAAGGTCCAACACAATGATAATTGATCTACGTTTTCTATGCTTCTAGGTTTTGAGAAGTGTTTCTTGCAAAATACTATGATTTCTCTAACTCTATGAAGTCTTTGGAACATTTGTGATATCTTATTCTTTTCATTCTTTAGCCACGTCACTATCCCCTCTGCCCCATTATAACCGATATTAAACACCTTTTGAATCTCAAGTGGTGCCTTTAGCGTAGTGGAGATTCGTACCAAAGGGGGAACTTATGATACTTAATTCCTTATTAGAAGTCGAATGGTTGTTATTATAAGGATTGTGATAATTTTACTTGTTTGAAACAGACACATCATATTTACCGTTGATATTGGTCATTTCACAAACACACTTGAGTATGACTATTGTAGGATGAATTAGCTTTTGAATAAATAAGGATTTGATTTAATGTTTGTTTGATTTCAAAACTGTGATCACTTATTGTTCTCTGATATAAACAGCTGGAAGTTTATATTTTTACAGGTATTTGTGGGTATCACCACTAGAAACGCTCACGAGACTACAACTCGTCCTCTATGGGATCACCTAGGGATTGCATATGCTAAATGCAATCGTGATTTCCTACGAATATGGACTAGTTTAGGTTTTTTTTTTATTTTCTTTTAGTTTTGCTCGAGGACAAGTAAAATTTTAAGTTTGGGGGTATGATAACTCTATTTTCTTAAAGTTATTTTACCTGTTTAAACTCAAATTTTGGTTCAGTTCTTGAGAATTTAATAATATTATTACTTATTTTGAGAAATAAATAATTCTAACAACTTATAAATAAATTATAACATGTTTTGAGTATTTTTATTTTATTTTGCTATATTAAAGAGAATTTTAAAATGCTATACAAAGGAGGTGGAGATTGTCAACAAATGTGGGTGCCTAAATTAGGTTGCCTAATATATGCAAATTGTCAAGTGTGAGTGCATAAATTAGGTTGCCTAATTTATGCAAATTTTCAAATGTGGATGCTTAAATTAGGTTATATAAATTTTGTTGATTAACCTAAACCACTAAGGCAGGCAATGATGCAAAATGGTAAAAAAAGAAGATGAAAATTGCCTATAAATAGGCATTACCACCACTCTTTCGAGGCATCAATCATTCATTCAATCAAAGAAATAAATAGATATAGAGATTTATATTTTCTTAGTTTCAATTCTTTTTATTTTCATTTGGATCAAAAAGAGAAGTTTTGAAACTTTTTTACGTCAAAGATTGTATCCCTAAAAGAGTTCTTTCTAAACTTTTATTCTTCAATTCAATAATAAGTTATTATTATGTTTTCTATTAGATTGATTGTTAATTTAATTGTTTATATCTTCTTAATTATGAGTAGCTAAATTTCTTCTCTAAGATTTAGATGTAATCTTTTGATTTGCCTATGACTATCTTTGTTTAATTGATTTAGTTTTGATTATTGGAATTAATCTTTTATATTAGAACTTAATGCTTGTGAATAATTGATTACTATTTGCATGTTTAAAGATATTATGTGAAGTAATGAGAGTGGAAGTATAATATTAGTTTATTAAAATATTAGACCTAGGGAATGTATTGCTTAAAGATAAGAACATTTCTTTGTGCTTAATTAAAGGACTTCCATAAAACTAAATGGGTTTGTGTTAATTGATTGTGATCACGAGAGTAGACATAAGGTTAACATAAATACTTGTATTGTGTCTTGAGAGATAACATCATATAATTTAGGGAAATCTAATCATTAATTCCAATAAAATTAAACCAATTTAGAGAATATAGAAAAGTCATAAGTAATCAATTGATGAAATCTAAATCCTAAATAATTATTATGTATTGAATTTGTCTTTTAAATTTTCTTACATCTGTTTTAATTTTTTTTTTCTTCACAACTAAATTGATTTTCTAAATAATAGAGTAATCATAGTTTTTAGTAATTGTCAACACCTTCCCTGTGGGATCGACACTCTATTCACACACTATACTTGCCCATGATTTGTACACTTGCAGATTTAGTACACCATAATATAACACATATATAACTATTAAGGGTGATTATATCATCATTCACTAAGTATATTTGTTCCTGATCTACTAATCAATATTATAAAAACAAATCATATATAATTGTTATTATTTATACACAAATTCAATTTTTAAAAATATCACATAAATGCTCATTTTAGAAAATCAACAAAAACAGAACATCAAAATTTAAATTAAACTAAAAATCAAGTGAAAAGAAAAAAATAAAATAAAATAATTATCATTATAATTGTTATATTATAACATCGTGAGTAATATAACACATATATAATTATTAAGGGTGATTATGTCATCCTTCATTAAATATATTAGTCCTTAACTAACTAATTTCACTAATTAATATTATAAAAATAAATCATATATAATTGTTATTATCTATATGCAAATTCAATTTTTAAAATTAATACACGAATGCTAATTTAAAAATAATAATAATAAAAACATAACCTTAATATTTAAATTAAAATAAAAATCAAGTAAAAATGGATAAAAAAAATAAAAAAAGCTATCATTATAATTGTTACATTATAATATCGTTAGTAATATAACACATATATAATTATTAATGGTAATTATGTCATCTTTCACTAAATATACTAGACCTTGACAAATTAATTCCACAAATCAATATTATAAAAACAAATCATATATAATAATTATTATCTATATGCAAATTTAATTTTTAAAATTAACACACGAATACTAATTTAAAAAAAAAACAATACAAGCTGAATCTTGTTATTTAAATTGAAATAAAAATCAAGTGAAAATAGATAAAATAAAAAAATAAAAAAGCTATCGTTATAATTGTTACATTATAATATCGTCAGTAATATAACACATATATAACTATTAAGGGTGATTATGTCATCTTTCACTAAATATATTAGTCTCTAATAAACTAATTTCACTAATCAATATTATAAAAACAAATCATATATAATTGTTACCATCTATATGAAAATTCAATTTTTAAAATTAACAAACGAATACTAATTTTAAAAAAAAAATAATAAAAACTGAACCTTGATATTTAAATTAAAATAAAAATAAAGTGAAAAGAGATAAAAAAAAAAAAAAAAAAAAAAAAAAAAAAAAAAGCTATCGTTATAATTATTGCATTATAATATCGTCAGTAATATAACATATATATAATTATAAAAGGTGATTATATCATTTTTTACTAAATATACTAGTTCCTAACAAATTAATTCCACTAATCAATATTATAAAAACAAATCATACATAATTGTTATCATGTATATTCAAATTCAATTTTTAAAATTAACACACAAATGCTAATTTTTTAAAAAAATTAATAAAAATGAAATCTTAATATTTAAAATAATATAAAAATCAAGTGAAAAAGGAAATAAAAAATAAAAAGATCACTTTCATAACTAAGAGATTCAAACAATAGTCTCATGGTTAGATGAAATGACTCTTACCAATTAGCTAATTGTTAATTATTGATAATCACTTCATCATATATATAATCTAGTTGTATAATATACAAAATATTAAAAATGAAGGCTTTGATGATCTCATTATATAACACACACACACATACAATCCAAATTAACTGAGTAACAAAAAAAGTTTTTTCCGTTTTCTTCATTGAATGTTAATGCTACCGTTTTCTTCATTGAATATCTATGTTTTCATACTCGATCTGATCTTAAAATCGGTGAAGTTAAAAAGTCACAGGTCAAAGGGTCAACTGAGGTTGAACCGTAGTTGAATTTAATATATAAAAAAATATTATATACAATATATTAATTAATATTACCTATTAAAAATCATAATAAATAAAAATTTATCTAAATAAAATAAATAAATTAAGTAAATATTAATTAATAAATTATTAAATAATATTTGAAATAAAATTTCAAATCACACTATTTATAGTAATAAGAATTATATATATATATATATATATATATATATATATATATATATATATATATAATTCTTTATGTTACTAATTTAATAGTTTTGGGGTATATTAAGTTTAATAGTTATAATTTAAAAAAAATTAATAAATATAGTTTGTAAAATTGTAAGGAGATTAATAATTAAATTATTTTTTTCTAAAAAATTTAAATTATTTTATTATAATTAAATATATAATTTGAAAAAAGAATCATAAAAATATTACTTGGTTTTTGTGGAAAGAGTGTTAAAAAACCTTATAGAGGTATTGTGTTTGATTCCCCATGCTTACAATTAAATTTTTAACAACATAGTTGAATGTTAAAATTGTTAATTTAACAAAAGAAAAAAAAAAAAACTTAGGAAATATGAAGTGAGTTTTGGAAATCATGAATTGTTTAATGCTTTGTCTAATAATTTTAGGGGAAAATAAAAAGAAAGAAGGGAGAGAATTTTTTTTTAGTATATATGGAGCCATAATAGTTGTTGTATTCCCTCCTAAAATGATAAAGGATATATTAGTTTTTTGAGTTAATTTCTAGGATTATAGTTAGCTAGATTCTAGCCATATGATTTTATCATTTTTGTTTTTTATTTTTTGATTTTTTTTTTCTGTAGCTGTTTTTTGATATTTAATTTTTGAAAAAATAAGGTAAATCATACTTTCTAAAAGCAAGTGGAAAAAAAGAAGAAATAGTAAAAATAAAAAAATAAATTTTTAAAATTTCAAAAATAGGGTATTCCATAACAATGCCAAATTCACCATATAAATAAACTCTTATGTTTTATCTTGGGTGTGCCCTGAAGCAAACGGACAAGATATTATATATATGCACATTGAACTCTATCGGGTTTGGAGAACCAATTGTTTTTTTAAAGTAAATTGGGTTTGGGTGGAGTTTCCAATTTGACAGTCTTATTATGACTGCAGTAGCACTGAAAGCCATTAAAATTAGATATAGATTTAGTAGAATTCACTTTCAAAGTTAACCATTAAAGTTGAGGTATTCGTTTTTATATTAACATTAACGTGGGATCTTTCACATTTTATTTATATTCCATTTTAACATTCTCCTCAAGTAATAATTGAATATATTTTTTTTCTTCATAAGCTTAATTAGGGTGAGTATCGATCGGTTTAATTTTTGAACCGAACTGAATCAATCAAACTGAACAAATCGAAATTTTCAATATAAAAAATAAATTGACCGGATTACAGGTAAAATTGAATCGAACAAAAAAAAATCAGTTCGGTTCAGTTTGATTTTTGGTTTTTTTAATTTTTTTCTCCTAATTTTTTTAAAACAAAAAAAAATTAAAATAAAAAAAAACTATAATTAAATAAGATTATTAATTTTGACAATTTATTTTTTCAATTTTATTCGATCAATACTTCAACATTTTGTAATTTAATATTAAAATATATAATTAATTCAAAATAAAATTAAAAAATTATTTTATTTATAAAATCATATAAGTTATTCTCCATAATTATCAAATAATATGTTAAATCAATTACTAACGCTTTTAATTTTGAAATTTATTTATTATAATTTAAAATTTGAATTATAATTTGAAATTTATTATATATATCATTTTCATATCAATATTTTATTTAAGAAAGAAATATTGAAAGAAGACTATAATTTAAATTTATAATAAATTTAGATATACACTTTTATTAAATTAAATTTATAAATATACTTAATTTGATATTAAGATTGATTTGAAATAATTTAAAATCATATATATTTTTAAGTATAGTTGTCAAATTGAGATTCGAATCGAGAATCGAAATCCCAATTTTGTAAATCGAGAATCGAGAATCGAATCATTTATATTTATAATTATAATTATATTTTAGAGTTTGTGTGTGAATTGATAACTACAAGTCTACAACTAATACTTTAACTCTTGAAAATTACAAGAGTACAATTAATAGACTATTTTTCCAAGTTTTCATTAAAAACAAGTTTTTCATTTTAAAAAAATTTATTGATTATTTTAAAAGTTATATATAAAAATATTATATTATTTTAATAAAAAAATCAAGTTGTTTAAATATAAAAATAAATTTATTTTAATAAATTTCGGTTCGGTCTATTTAATTTTTTTGAACTAAAAACCGAACCGAAATAACCGAAATTTTTAATATTAAAAATTAAAACAGAACCAAACTGCTTAATCGGTTCGATTCAATTCGGTTATTCGATTTTAACTGAATAAGCTCACTCCTAAGCTTAATTGTCACTTGACAAGTAAGTTGTGGCCCAAATGAATCAGATCCATTCTTTTACAAACCCACAAGCCAATATGGGTATAATAGTCTATCCATGCTTTAGGTTCGAGATTAATTACATACTTTGATACTGTGTAGAAATTAAATATAGAATTAAAATAATTAATTTTAAAAGCTAACCATTAGAGAGTTTATTTCTTTATTAACATCACAAATCTTTTATCTTTATGAGATTTTTCACATCTTAATTTATATTCTAACACCTATCATAAATGCAATACCATTGAAAGCCATTAAAAAAATAGAAAAGAAAAATGTTACGAATTTAACAGTCCTATCACCAGTAAATTGAAAGCCATTAAAAAAAAATAGAAAAGAAAAATGTTAATTAATATATCAGCCAGGGGAAAAATATCAATGTTTGTTTGATGAAGATATTTTTGCTATGAAATTGGTAGATATGTATGTAGTATTAATGACATTTGTCATTATTAAATTAATCAAATCCCATATTTGGTACTAAATCTATTGTCAAATTTATTTCCTACCACAAGTACTTAATTACAAGTAACGCATCCTCTCTCTCAATACTTCTTTCATATTTCTCCTTAATATCTCTATTACTTAATATCCCAAAGAATAATTTTCTCAAAAATAATAATAATAATAATAATATCCCAAAGAAAAAAAGGGTAATTCTTCCTCCTTTATGTGTCTGTCCACAAAAGAATAAAGCTAAAGTAGAGCTAGCAAAGAAAGAGAGCTAAATTTATATGGAGAAACTTACAGATTTGACCCCCCTCTTCGTCACCGTCTTCCTCTTCGGCTTGGCCAATTTCATGGTGTTTCCGGCGACAACTGATATCACCATGGTAGCCCTTTGCCCTGGTCATGATGAGTGCTCACTTGCCATTTATCTCTCTGGTTTCCAGCAAGCCGTACGTTTCTCAACCATACTACTAATTAATCTTCTGCTTAGTTACACTCTTAATTAATTGAATATTTGCAGTTAATTACTTGTTCTTTTTAATTTTAATCCTTTTCTCAGTCTTTAGTTTCTTAAATTTCACTCTAATTAATGTGTAGCAGCCACAAATGGATTTTACAGATTATTAACTTTCACAAAATATAAATTCTAAATTTTTCAAAAAAATCGTTAATTTCCTATATATCACATTTACAATTTTTTAAAACAATTTGTAGACCTTGCATCTTGTTCGGTGTTGTGTTATCCAATTTCCACCTATCGTTCAAACATACCAATATTACATATAAGTATCGTTGGAGATTGAGTTTTTAAAAGTGCTTTTCAATTCAATTTTTTATGTTATTTTTAAAACTATTTTATAAAACTGCTTTTTCTAATAAGCATATAAATTGTGGTTTGAAAAAGTAATATATAAAAAATAATAAAAATCAATCAATTAAATTAAATTAAAAAAATTCTAAATTTTTTTTTTAACTCCTAACAGCAATTTCAAAAGCATCCATATATATTTTTGATAGTTTTTGTTAGGGGTGTCAAAAAGGGTCATGACACGCCAACCCGATTCGTCAAACACGAAAAATTTTCGTGTTAGGGTTGAGATTTAGCAGGTCCGTGTCGATAAACGGGTTGACCCGTTTATGACACTGCTTAAACGAGTCGTGTAACGGGTTGACACGCCAACCCGTTACAACCCGTTTAATTTCATGTGTCGTATTAGATAGTGTTAATCCAACCCAACCTATTTATAGCGTGTATATTTTTTAATAATATTAAGAGTTAAAATAGTTATTTATATTGTATTAGAAGAGACAAACAAAATTAATAAAAAAATAAGATGACAAAAAAATAAAAAATAAATAAAATTTTATTTAAATTTATTTGATGGTGCTTGTTTGAATGTTTGAAAAATATATGATATATGAAATTTTTAATGAATTTACAATTTTAACATTATTTGATTTATGAATAATATTACAGTTAATTTATGTAATAAATATATTATA
>CATKHJ010229675.1:0-11685 GCA_949750685.1 Vernicia montana | reverse complement strand
TTTGACGTAAAAGACAACCATGGGGTTTATAGATGCTCCTAGTTACTAAGCAATTCAACTAGAGGAGTAGGTGCCATTATGCAATTCATTTGGAATTACCTCCTTTTGTTTTTATTATTATTTTTCTTTTTCTTTTTTTTTCTTTTTTTTAGAACATCAAACCTATTTTAACTAACAAAAAGAATAGAAAGCAACAACAAATAAATTTAAAGCAAAACAATAAAGTCACAATTCACATCACTTTAATAGAATAATACATTTCAAACCCCACAACTACAGTCAATATCCAATATTTACCTTCCAAAGACTTCCAAGCTGATCAATTCAAAATTCACACCAAAATTCATACATCAAGAAAAATTGCACAGTATCACAACATTATCTCAAAATTGAAGTTAAATACACAAGTCATAATTCAGTAAGTTGAAAAATTCAATACCCCTCTCCCCCACACTTAAAGCACACAATGTCCTCAGTGTGTGAAAAGTGAAATATAAGGAAAGAAAAACTCCCTTAATGGGTCGACACACAGAAAATAAATAGGGAAAAGCCACCAGTTTAATGCCTAATTGATTGAAACCTACATAAAGATCAAGTGTGGAAACAAATACCAACTAACATAAAAAATAAAATAAAATACTACAAATAAAATTAAGGAAACACGAACTGAAATAAAATTAATCTAATTTAACCTCAGTTTTTAGGGATTAAATTTCAAACAAAGAACAATCCAAACACAATTATAGCACAAAAATACTTAAACTAATCCTAATTTAATTTAAACTATTTTTTTTAATTATATGATTATGATAATTATTATTATTATTATTTGTTTTAATAAATTAATTAATTAACAGAAATAAAAGAAAAATTCAAAAAATTGAAAAACAAAAATAACAATTAATTACTATGGTGGTCGATGGAATTGTTGAACCGAGAAGACTGAACGAGGATGGAAATTGCTGGCTGGTGGTCACCAGACTGAACTGAGTTGGTACTGGATCGGTGGGGCAGTGACGAAGGCGGTGACGCAACAACTGCTGAAACAGACGGTAGCGAGCAACAAACCTGCAAGTCAAAAACCAAAACACATGCAAAAATAGGGAATGGTGGAATCGGCGACTGGCTGGCTTTGCGGTGGAGCAGCAGGGATTTGCGATCGACGGAGACGAAGCACCTTCAGCTGGGCCTGTGACTGCGAGTAGCGAAGACTGGCGATTTACTGGATTTGGGACAAAGGAAATCAACTTCAATTTCTAGCTGCTAAAGGGGCGTCATCGTTGTTAGTCCAGCTAACGGAGCAGAATTGAAATGGTGGAGTAGCGAGAAAGTTTCGAAAATTGATGAGAGCTCCTTGCTATCGACTAGAGGCAACACCAGGAACTGGGCGGACCGAAGACGTAAGCGGCTGGGCTATTAATTGATTTGGCAAGCGACACCAGCACTAGGGCTGCGATGGCGATGGTTTAGCATGTTCCAACGCTCCGGCGGGAATGTCGAGTAGCTGTTGTCGACGGTGTCTTGGGTACCTACATGAGAAAGAAAACAGATCTAGAAAAGAACAAAATAAGAACACAACTAAATGAACCTTCATTTGACCAAGAGAGTGAAACGCAGTGTTTTGTTTGTTTTTGTTTTTTTTTTTTACATTGAACAACACCCGTTTTCTTTTAAGAAAGCGGGTGTTTTAGGCCATAAAATAAGCCTAAAATGCCCCTTTTGAAAATTAAAACACTCGTTTTTTTTTTTATTTATTTTTTTTTATTTTTATAAATACATACACCTAAAAACCCTTTCCCCTTTAAGTCCAAAGTCTCAGGGAGTCCAACACCAATAGAAATGGGCATTCTTCTAGGCGTTTCATTGGTCAATAATTTCATTAAATTGACAGTGAATCCCACACCTAGAAGCACACCCATTTCTCAAGGCGTGGACTTGACTACTGCTAAACTTGAAAATTGACTCATAAATTAAAATGAAAAACTAACCATTCTAACCAACAATTTAACAATAAAATTATCAAATTAAAATTCATTAAACAAAATTTAATAAAAATAAATTGGGTTGCCTCTCAATAGCGCTTGTTTAACGTCATTTAGCTGGACGTTGGTGTATTTCCTTCAATTAGGTATCATCAAGCAAGATGCTCTCCACCATTCTCACCTTAAATACCTTTCTATCAAATTAGGGGCCTTGGCCTATTCCACCAAGAGAATGAGTTGGAAAATTCATTACATTACTCCCCTGCACAAACTCAGAATTGACAATCACATCAATGCTATTAATAAATGCACAATTCATAGGAGATGGTTTTAGTATATTGTCAAACACTGAAAACTCCACAGTTTTACCTAAAATTGACATTGTTAATCTTCCCTTATTCACATCAATTTGGGTATTGGTAATAGCCATGAAAAGTCTACCAAGGAGCACAATCTGCTCCTTTTCACTTTCCTCTTCAACATCTAAAATTATAAAATCAACAAGAACACTCAAACCTTTAATTTCAACTACCACATCCTCTACTACCCCACGAGGATTCTTAACAGACTTATCAGCCAACTGAATGCACATGTTAGATGGTTTCAAATTATTAAGTTCTAATTGCTTAAATAAAGAAAAAGACATAAGATTTATACTAGCACCTAGATCTAACATGCCATGAAAATTTTTACCATTCGCCAAAGAGAGGTTTAGAATAAAACTACCTAGATTTTTCCTTTTTGGCGGTGTCTGCTGTTGTAAATCTGCATTGACTATCACCAATTCCTTATTGCTTTCCTTTAGTGCCTTCTTTTCAGTAATTGCTTCTTTGACACTCTTAGCACTATCACTGCTCTCATTTGGAAGGCGACTATGAAATGGAATGGGTGGTCTGTAAGGGTTAACTGTCTTATGGAAATACTTGGAAGGAAAAGCCTCCCTTTCTTCTTTGTATGGCGATTCAGCAATTTTAATCCTTACAACTTGCCTTTCCTAGGTTCAGCTACTCGTTGTTTCATCCCTTCATTTTCACTTCTGAGAAGTGCAGTGACTGTTATAGCTTGCTCTGGTTGGCTTGGTAACTTACCTTTGATTTAAACCTTTACTTGCTCTGCCAACTGACCAACTTGAGTCTCTACCTTCTTCATTGAAGCTTCCAAAGAATCAAGTTTCCTATTAGTTCCTGGTTTTGGGCACTCACTTGTATAAAGGAACTCAAGCTATCCTCTAGTGATGGTTTATTGGGCTGATGCTGCACTTGGTTAGAGGATTGCCCTTGGAATTGGTTTTTCCTCTGATAGAGTTGGACTTGTTGCTGAGGCTGCTGCTTATTATTACCTGACTAGGAAAAATTAGGATGATTTCTCCACCCAGGATTGTAGGAGTTGGAGAATGGGTCATTTCTTTCTCTCTGTTGGAACCCTTGCAAAGCATTAACTTCCTCACTTGCAAAAGAATCAACTGCAGCACTGCATATATTAGTTCAATGCCTAAAAACTCCACAAATATTACATACCTCCTGAGAAGGTTGAGTTGGATTTCCTTTAATTACCAACAACTTCACTTGCTTGGTTAACTCAGCAAGCTGCATTGCAAATTCCTGATTGGTGTTAACCTCATGTATTCCTACTTTCTTTCCTCTTGCACTTTTCTATTGGGAATTTGCTCCCAACATCTCAAACAGCTCATAAGTTTCTACTGCTATTTTCTCCCCCATGGCTCCACCAGCTGCATTATCAACTGTATACTGACACTGTTGTGTCAACCCATCATAGAAAAACTAATTGAGCAACTGGAGAGCATAGTGGTGGTGGGGACACTATATCAGAAGTATCTTGAAACGCTCTCAGGCCTCATGAAAAGGCTCTCCTTCCATTTGATTGAAAGTAGCAATCTTGGTTTGAAGGTCTGCAGTCTTCTGGTGGGAATAAAACTTCCCCATGAATTTATTATAGACCTCATCCCATGTAGCTAGAGAATTTAGAGCCAAAGTCATCGGCCATGCCTTTGCCCTATCCTTTAAAGTGTAAGGGAAATAGTGCATCCTTAATTGATCCTCATTCAGACCTTGCAATGGAAATGTCTGAATGATGGAGTAAAATTCTCTGATGAAGTTAAGAGGATCTTCATTTGGCATTCCATAGAAGGATGGCAACTAGTTAAAGTGAAGAGTCTTCAACTCATAGTTTTGAGCTGCATCCCCTAATATGATACAAGAAGTTGTTGTGCCAATGATAGGCCTAGCAAACTCCTTCATTGCAGGCTACCTGTTTACCATGTCTTCTTATTGATCTTCTATTTCTTCTGATTGAAACTCCCTTTCCTATTCTTGCTCTTCTTCTTCAAGGATTTCTTCTTCCTGATAATCCTCACGACTGTCCTCTGAACAATACTCAAATTGTGCTCTGGTTCTCTTGTTTACTCTGTGGATATTGTCAATGTAAGGTACTAGCTCTCCACCTTGAGATCTCCTACCGTGCATAAATTGAGAAAACACTAGAAAAATAGTTAAAAGCACCTGCTCAAAAAAATAAAATAACTAAATCAAAGAAGAAAATAAAAGAAAACACAATAACAAAACATTTTTTTTATTTTATATATATTTAATTCAGAACACAAAAACAAGAATAAAATAAATAAAAATAATCACACTACGCCTATAGCATTCCTCGGCAACGGCGCCAAAATCTTATTGTGCCTAAAAGTGTCCTAATAATTCTAGGCTTAGGCAACTACTCGCAAGTATACGAGGCTGCTGTAATAATGGTAAGACACCCTAAGGTTGTCTCTCAAGGAAGACAGTGCAAGGGTTGTGTGATTACGAACATATAAAATAAAACAATAAAAACAATTCCTAAACACTAATCAAATTGGAATGGTGAATAATTAATAAATAGATGATATACTTTACTAAACTAAATTAAGAAAGCAGATAAATCTCAAGTTCAACAATTACTTTAAGAAGTCTAGGGTTCAGATTATCCAATTAAAATCTTATGTTGGGCTAATTATTAAAATAAATTATTTTGCCAAATTGAATAATTAATTAAACAATCTAATGTAGATTACAAATATGATAACTTTCGTATTCACAAATTATAACCTAATTAGAATTAATTATTCAATTATTCAATATTTAATTAGGTAATACTTTTCTGATTCATACCTAATTCTTAATTGAATTTAATTCCAGTATTAAATTTATTTCTCAACCTCATTCAATACCTAAAATTAATCAAAGGTTGGCTAGACAATTAATTTCTAATTAAAACAATTCAACTAAGATTTGCAAATTAATATAACCTATAATTAGCCCACACATAATCATTCAAAAGGAATCATCCTAACCCTATACTGAAAATATTTAGCTCATGATAAATACCATGTTCATCAATTCAATCAAGTTATTAATTTCAATCTTAATCACAATCATCATCATGCTAAGAAATTAAAAACAATAATATTATTGAATTGAAATAAGATTAAAAATAGAATAGAGAATACTGTACTGTTTAGGTTAGAGTTTCCCCCAATTCTGATT
Organism: Vernicia montana; assembly: GCA_949750685.1. Lineage (NCBI taxonomy): Eukaryota > Viridiplantae > Streptophyta > Magnoliopsida > Malpighiales > Euphorbiaceae > Vernicia > Vernicia montana. The sequence continues at coordinate 6,161 of CATKHJ010229675.1, read as the reverse complement.
TCAATCCGCTAAATTAATCTTCAATCCAGAACAAGAACAATTGATAGAAATTTGAAATTAAATCCTAAACTAATTGTTGTTGAAACAGCTAAATAAAATGAAAAAGAGATTGAGAATTGTTCTCTCGAATCAATTCTCTCTCAAAACCCTATATGTATCTGCGTCTATGTGTCCTCTCAATGACGGCTCCAAAAATCTACTTAAATAGAGAAAGAAATGAAAACATCCTTTTTGATATTGAAAACACCCTTTTTGCTAGCCATAGAAAACACCCTTTTTGAAAAGGAACAAGGGTGTTTTCACTTTGTATAAAGCATGGAAAACGCTCTTTTTGATTTCTTCTTCTTCAATGAAAACGCCTCTGCCTCTGTTTCTCTCTGATGCTTCCTAAATGAAACACACCATTTTGATAGTTGACAATTTATCTTAAATCTGTACAAAAACACTATACAATAAAGAACTAACAAAATAATATTAAAACAACCATCAAAATGACCATATTAAACTAAAAACTAAACAATTAACCTAATAAAATTATCACAAAATAAAACAGAACACACACCAACATTGCTTCTACCTCCAGGACTGTAATTGACCTCATTGATAAAGGCAAGGCTGTAGCTAGTGCCTCTAAAGCCATGGAAATCCCAAACATCACCACTCACTCTGGTACTTCCTGTCCTTCGAATCTTTTTCAAGGAAAAGAAGCTTTCTCCCATCCTGATCTCAAAGCCTTCATGGAAAAGTTTGAAGCCATGGAAAGGACCCTAAAGAATATCAAGAGGCATGATGATATGATTGATATCAGCTATTTGACCCTCATTCCCAATGCTAAGGTTCCACCCAAGTTTAAAATTCCAAACCTAAAAAAACTCAATGGAACCACCTACCCTAAGACACACTTGAAAATGTATGTGGGGGCGATGAATCCTTTGGGAGTAAACAATGAGCTCTTTGCTCAACTCTTCCAACAATCTTTGACTGGGGTTGCAATGAGATGGTTTGTAGACCTCGACATGAACCAGAAGCAAACTTGGGATGACATCTGTAATGCTTTTGTCAAGAAATACCACTATAACATAGAGGTTGATGTCACAAGAAGTGATCTTAAGACTACCAAGCAATATCAAAAGGAGTCTTTCTCCTCGTTCCTTACAAGGTGGAGGGCTAAGGCTGCTCAAATGGTAAACCACCCTACTGAACAAGAATAGATTGACATTATTGTCAAGAACCTTCTTCCAGTTTATCAAAATCACCTCCTCACCTAATACCTCCCAAACTTTAAAGCCTTGATTGCCATCACATCCAAAATAGAAAACCTGATTCAAAGTGGCCAAATCAAAGAAGAACCTTCCAATCCAAGATACAAAAAGAGCACACCCTACCAATCCAATGTTACTTCATCAACAAACTAGAAAGGGGGAGAGATATCTGTCATTTCTAACCACCAACCACTGAGATTAGAAAGAAGGACCTTCACAGATTTTGGGGTGCCATTAGTAGTGGTCTATAAGAAGGCTTTGGAGGCAAAGATGGTAAGGACTTTGGAACCTAGAGCTCCTCCTGATCCCCTGCCCAAGAGTTACAATCCTAATAAATACTGTGAGTATCACCATGGAGCTGGGCAAAAAACTGATGCATGCAAAGCTCTAAAGTATAGAATTCAAAACCTTATTGACAGTGGTGATATCATCCCGCCAAAGACCAAGCCTAATATTTCCACCAATCCACTCCTTAATCACCAAGTCAACTTTATCACCTTCTCCGAACTAGAAGTAGTTCCTATCTCTTTGATTCGATCCGCTTCAGATTTCTACTGTGTGCTTGACTTAAGCAACCTTGTTGAGGAAATTGATGCTATAACAAGGAGTGGGAGAATCTTCCAACCACCTGTCCCTCAAGTCAATCAACCTACTGTTCAATCGATCCCATCCCCCATAGAAAAGATGAAAAACAACCTTGAACATGAAGAAGACCCTATTTTGAAACAGCTCAAAAAGACTCAGGCAAATATTTCTATTTGGAGCCTCATCCAATCATCATACCCTCACCGTCAAGCTCTTTGCAAGGTGTTGAATCAATGCCAAACTCCAATAGACATCACGCCTGAAACATTAGTAGCGTCCCTCACCAACACTATTAAAGTTGCATCCATTTCCTTCAATGACCATGACCTACCAAAAGGAGAGCGTAGCCATAACCATACTCTGTACATAACAGTGATGACCCGAGGAAAGATTATCCCTATGGTACTGATTGATAATGGATCAACTTTAAATGTTTGCCCTTTGAAAGTAACAAGTTATTTGAGATTGGAGGCCTTAGATTTTATGCCTTCCGATCAGATTGTAAGGGCCTATGACAATACTAAGAGGGAAGTATTGGGAGTGGCTACTCTAGATGTCACCATCAGACCTATCACTTCTCCTATCCCATTCCAAGTTATTGATGTACCTGCATGCTTTAATCTCCTTCTTAGAAGACCATGGATACATCAAACTAAAGCTATCCCATTCTCACTCCACCAAAAGCTTAAGTTTCCACATGGAACTTCAGTTGTTACTATTAAAGGGGATATGTATGGGAAAAGCAAGGTCCCGAGCCCTATGCCCATCTTGGAAATTCAACCTGAGCTATCCACCTTACCATTATCCGGTTATTCCTTTGACACAGTGCAATTTATAGAGGAAGAAAGAGGTAAAGAGTTCATTTCTTTTAACTTTGATCCTTATGGTAATATTGTTGTGGCTAATATGTTAAAGAACATGAATTATTTCTCTGGATTAGGTTTAGGAAAAAAGCAACGAGGAATGGACAAGTTCAAGGAGTATCCTATAGCCAACCCATTTTTTGGCCTTGGGTATGAGCCCACTTAGGAAGATTTAGCTGAGATGGAGGCGAGAACTAAAGAAAGAGCTGCAACCCAAAAAATAGGTGAGTCATATGATTGGCAAATGTGCCCCTATTTCAAAACTCCGAATGGCTATTTTGTAAAAGAAGGTGAAGATTTCCCTTACTATGGCTTTCCTAAACTATGGCTATGCCCTATCACTAAGAAACTAATCCCTGGGTTTGAAATCTTCTTCGATGTCAGCCTCCCCTTAGAAGATTGTGAACTAGTTTTCATGTTGGAACAAGATTGGGAGGAGAACATAGAGGCTACTCTCTTTGAGTGAGTCTTTATGATGGGAGTTGAAGAAATGGTAGATCCAACCAAGCTAATCCAAGCAACCCAGACCCAACTTGACAACTGGTATTATAAGAAGCAAGAGGATGGCCAATCAGAGTCCAAGTCCGAGCTAGAGTCCGAGCCAAAGTCCAAGTCTGAGTCTGAGTCTGAATTCGAGTCCAATTCTGAGTAAAAGTTTAAGTCAGAGTCTGTCAGTTTTTCTTCTTCTTCTGAGTCTGTAGTCAACCATATCGGTCCTTCTTTCAATTTCGATGTAACTTTGGACAATGGCTTTTTTATTCATAATAAAAAGCTTGAGTTTTCCTCTCACGATCCTTTGTTAACTGTTTCTTTTCTGTTTCTTTCCTTAAATCCAAATTGAATGAAACATCATCAGAAAATAAAATAAATGAAATAAAAAATGATAATGGCAAAGAACTAATAAATTGTAGCACTGATGAAACACTTAAAACTACATTCATCGCATCATTATGCTTTAACAAGGATAGTTCTTCCAAACTGATCCAAGAGTTCATGGACTATTTCACATGGGCACCAACAGATATGACTGGTTTGGATCCAAACATAGCAGTACATAATATTCCCACCTTTGAGCACATAAAACCTATCAAGCAGAAATTACGAAGATTGAAGCTAGAATGGTCACTGAAAATTAAAGAGGAAATCACTAAGCAGTTAGACAATGGGTTCATTGAGCCAATCACTTATCCCTCTTAGTTGGTAAACATCGTACCAGTTCTGAAGAAAGATGGGAAAGTAAGGATATATGTGGATTATCGGGATTTGAACAAGGCTTGCCCCAAGGATGATTTCCCACTACCTCATAATGACCTATTGGTTGACTGCATGGCAGGCTCTGAAGTAGTCTTTTTGACTGACCTGTATGCTGGATATAATCAAATCCAAGTTTATCCTCCTAATAAGGAAAATACAGCTTTTGTGATGGAATGGTGTATATACTATTACTGAGTTATGCCTTTTGGGTTGAAAAATGCAGGGGCAACTTACCAAAGAATGGCCACTACCATTTTCCTTGACATGATACACAAAGATGTCGAGGTGTATATGGATGTCATGGTAATAAAATCTGAAATAGCTAAAGGACACTAGGAAGCATTAAGGTGATTCTTCCTTAGACTTCGTCAATACAATCTGAAACTGAACCCAACCAAATGTATATTCGGTGCATCATCAAGAGTGTTCCTTGGATACATGGTTAGCAAAAAGGGAATAGAGGTAGACCTTACAAAGTTAAAAGCCATTATAGAAATGCCAGCACCGAAGACAAAGAAAGAAATTAAAGGCTTTCTTGGGTGATTGTAGTACATTAGTCTTTTCATTACTCAATTGGCTGATGTATGTGGTCCCATTTTCAAGCTATTGAAGAAAAGAGCCTTTAAACAGTGGAACTATCAGAAAGCTTTTGAGAAGATAAAAGAATACCTGTTGAATCCTCTTGTCCTCCAACCACCAAGGCTAGGAAAACCACTACTTTTATACCTCTCTGTCACTCAAGAAGCTATAGGGGCAATGCTTGCTCAAAATGCTCCTAACTCCTACAAAGAAAATGCCATCTACTACCTAAGCAAGCAGATGCTGACTCACAAACTCAAATACAATCAAATTGAAAAGCTATGCCTTGCCTTAGTATGGGTGTGTCATAAGCTCCAAAATTACTTAAGTTCGTATACTACTCATGTCTTTGCTAACAAGAGCCCCTTAAGATTCCTTATAGAGAGGCCGATTCTTGACAGTAAGATGGCACGATGGATGGCTGCCCTTGCAGCATATGACCTGAAGTATGTCGCTAGGAAGGCCATAAATGGAAGCACAATAGTGGATCAGTTAGTAGCAGCCCCTGTAGATGGTGAATGGTTTGAACCAAAATTCCATGATGAAGACATCTTGCAAATTGAACCAGAAGTTTGGAGGTTATTCTTTGATGGTGCATCCAATAGTAAGGGTTATGGTGCTGGAATAGTACTTGTTACTCCAAAAGGTGAGTATTTACCCATGGCTGTCAAATTGGCATTCGAAGTAACAAACAATGAGGCTAAATATGAATCGTGCATAGCAAGGTTAGAAGTGGCAGTGAACCTGAAGATTACCCACTTAGAAGTGTTTGGAGACTCAAATCTGATTGTATCCCAGGCACTTAGCAAATGGAAAATAAGAGAAGAGCGTTTGGTTCCTTACCATGAACGCTTGGACGATCTAGCATAAAATTTCCATGAACTTTCATTCCATTACTTACCTCAGGCTAAAAACCAATTTGCAAATGCCTTAGCTACTCTTGCATCAATGATTGACATAAAAAATGGGTACATAGTCAGGCCTATGGTGATTAAAGTGAAAAATCAGCCTGGGTACTATACTCCTTGTATGTATATCCAAATAGCTAATAAGAAGCCATGGTTCTTAGACATTTTCAATTACATTATAAATGAAAAGTATCCAGAGGGTGCCACCAAATCAGAACTGAGGACTCTAAGGCAACTTTCCAGTAATGTTATCCCTAATTATGATGTCTTGTACAAAAAGGCCTGAGATAACATACACCTAAGGTGTGTGACTGAGGAAGAGGCTCAACAGATCATGGAATGGGTCCATAGGGGTGAAGAAGGCCCACATATGAATGTAATTGCCTTAGCACGAAAAATCATGAACTTAGGTTATTTCTAGTTAACTATAAATGAAGATTGTGCAAGATTCGTGCAAAGGTGCCATAAATGTCAGATATATGCCAAACTTCAAAAGCAACTTCTGATTCCCTTGAACTAAATTGCAATTCCTTAGCCTTTTGCAACATGGGGTATTGATGTCATTAGAAGGATAAGTCCCAAATCCTCTAGAGGGCATGGGTACATCTTGGTGGCTATAGACTACTTCTCAAAGTGGGTTGAAGCGGCTCCTGATCAGGTGTTTGATTCCAAAAGAGTAGCCCACTTTATCCAAACTAAAATCCTTTGTC
>CATKHJ010229485.1:0-33558 GCA_949750685.1 Vernicia montana | reverse complement strand
TACAAGATCCCTAATCCAAAGTACAATGTAATATGTCCATGTGATTATAAGATCCAAATGTCCATAAGTTTAAAGTTAAAAGAAGTATGCATGCCTAAAGTGAATACTCCAAAGATATGAATCCAAGTTCCAAAGATTAATCATAAATCATAGTATATATATAAGTCCATTAGTTATTATGATTCTTATATTCTTCATTTCATGAATATAAGTATATGAGCCAAATGATAAGTAAGTATGAGCCATCTTTGTGAGCTAGCCTTGTCATACCTAGCCTCACAAGTATGGTAGCATATTTTCCACTCACTGCTTTATCCCATTAGTGATTCCATTTTTTCCAGGGAAACCGTATAGTGAGCAAGTGGTTCCTCAAGAAGCGTTCTTCATTTGAGGATTTTCTTATTAAAGTAAAGTTCCATTTGATATATGTATACATGTATATGTTAAAGTTAGTTTAGTAGTTCCATGGGTGTTAAAAGAGTATTGAAATTGATGTGTATATAATATGAGTTATATGAAAAGAAGAATATGTATGAGTTAATTGATAAATACTATGATGTTATTGAGAAACATGTGATGAGAAGAATAAATGAATATGTGCTCAGGTTATGATCTTGGGATATGATATGATATGTGATAATATGATGAGATGATTATGGTTTTATTGCATGATACAGTATTGAATTATATAGTATGTATGGGTTCTACGGGTTTTTGGTGGCCTTATGCCTACCCATGCCCTAGGACTGTCGTGACTCAGAAGTTGGGTCGTGACAATATGGAAAAAAATATAAGTAGCACAATGTATTCAACAAAATAATCTCAAACGAAACGACACAAAGTCATTAAAAAATATTTAATAATCTAATTACAAAGATAAATGAACCTTTTCAATGAGCATCTAGGCTCGTAATTTTTAGATCTTTAGTTTCATAGTTGGCCTCTTTAAAACCTTAAACAAAGCAGTATCAACAGTTGCAAGCAAAGAAGCCATATCTATAATTATGCATATATTCAATTTTCAGTACAAATTCAACTCTTGTAGGCTATTTTCTTTTGATGGGATTCTAACACTAGAATTTCAAATCATGTGATATGCTAACAAAAATTTTAAATTTTTTATTTCAAAAGTCACACTATCATACTAGTTTTACCAAATTAGGTGTAAAATTTTCAAGTCCATTTATTTTTAAGCCTTGTAATTTCAAATTTTTACCATAAGAACACATAAATAACTTAATATTCATATTTTGTTGAGCTCTATTAGTTATATATGAATATCAAGGACAAAATTAATTTGACTTTCATCTTCCATCTTGATATTTCTTTCATTTAAGATTTGCTAAAATTAAAATTTCTCAAAGCACTAAGCAAGCAATATTTCCCCTCTTTTAATAACAATAAACAAGAATTGATTTTGAAAATAATAATAAAATCATTAACCACACAATGCACACATACCTCGGGTGGCAACAACCATTTCTTTGGCGGCAACAACCATTTCTCTGGCCTTGAGTGCATATTTCAATTTAGAACAATCATTCAATAATTTTATTTTAATACCAATATAAAATACATGAGCATTCCAAACAAAAATTAAGCTGAAAAACTAGCAATATCGAACAAAACCTTTCTTTCTATTTGGTCTACACAATCTAATCAAATTAAATTAAAGCAAAATCTTATAAAGCTTTACACAAAGTGAACAGGAACTCAAGAAACGAAATGGAAGAAAAAAAACACACTTTCGCTTCCATGAAAACAAAAGCAAACCTAGAAAAAAAAAACCCTAAATTACTTGTATGTTTCAAATAAAAACATACTAAAACATATCCATTTCCAACTTTCATTTTTCCCAAGTACCAAACAGTCCAAAAAGCTAAAAAGGAAGAACCTTTAAGAGAGGTTTTCTTCTTGAAAATGTTCATGGTAATCAATGAAGCAAAAAAATCCATTTCGGCTCTACACTTCCCTTAATGACTCTCATTCTAATAAAAAAGGAAAAACCCTAGTTTTATATGGCAACTAATTTAAAGGTGAAATCTTTTTTTATTAAAGATCTATTCTTTCTTTTGATTTTTCAATGGAAATAAAAAAAAAAAAAAAAGTGTGTGTGGGTGGGTGGGTGAAGTGTGGACGGCTTGATGCATTGGGGAGCTGTAAGTATTGAAAAAAAAAATGAAAACCTTACCTATATGCTACGACAACAACGGTGTTGACAAAAAAATTTAACAAAAAGATGCAAATATTTTTTAAAAAAAATACATAAATAAAAAATAGATATATAGGTTATAGAATGGAAGAACTTACTTGAAAGGGGATCTTCGGCTTTAACAACGATCGATTTGGGCGCTGGCAACAGGGTTGGCCGGTGAGGGGAGATGGGAGTTAGGGATTATGCAAGGGTAAAGAATGAAAAATCGTGAAGAAAAAGGAGATCTGATCCTTTGTATTTAAAGTTTAGCAACTACAACTTTAGTCATTAAACCAATCGCTGCATAAGATATTTAAATGAAACTGCACCATTTAATTTAATCAATTTAGCGACTATATCTAGTTGCTAAATCTAATCGCTAATTAGCGACTATAAAACATAGTAGCTACTAAAAAAAAAATCTTTTTAAATTAATTACACTAGCGACTAACAAACGTCAGTCACTAAAGTTAGCGACTATCTTCATCAGTTGCCAAATAATTTGCGCTATCATCCTTCATACTCTCGCCACCATGTAGTCTCATTTTAGAACCTACAGAGGATTTAGTCGCCAATTAGTGACTACTCAGCAATTACATTATAATAGCTACGCATCGCGCCATTTTTTGGCGGCACCATTAGCAACTAAATAGTCTCCATTTAGTCGCTAAAGTGAATCATTTTGCCAATCTCCTCATTATAGTCACTAATCCGTCGCTAAATTTAGTCGCTATTTTCTAACATTCTTGTAGTGAGAACTCAAGCTTATAATTTAGAATCCGCTTTTCTATAAAAGGGAGTATATCTTTCATATTTCTTTTTCTTTTGATTTATCTCTTTGACATTGAGGACAATGTCAATTGCAAGTTTGGGGCAAAATTAGTTTGTTTTTGTTTTTAGTTCTTTTTAAATGTTTATTTGTGTTTTGATGGATAAATTTTAAACTTACTTGTATTGAATAATTTGATGAAGGCTAAAAATAGACTATAATTGATATTTATGGATGATTTATTAAAGTATTTCAGGTTGAACAACTATTTTGAATAAGAAATTAACTTTTATTGAGATTATGTTTTGATAAGTCTTGTATTAAATTAATTGCATTGAAATTGTGTATGTTTACTTAGAGAGAGCTTCCATACATTTTTTTTATCTTCACATTTCTTAGAACAAGTTTTTGTGAATTTTTGAGATGAAAATTTTGAATTCACTTTGAGAGAGATATATTATTTAGGCATTGTTTGTTTATTCTTATTACTTGAATCCACCCTTATTTTAATTTTACCCTTAGTTTACCCATTTGTGCCTTATTTAATTTTAGCTTTCTTTCCTTTTGTTTAAACAACCTTAATTGTTTTCCTTTACCTTATTTGTGAGATAATAATGTTAAGTTTAAATTATTGTTAAAAGCTTATTTGAGTAATAAAAAGGGGAATTTTAAAGGTTTTGTTGAAAAGGGATCTTCTTAAGGAAGGATGTTATTCTTTCTAAACTAAAATCACTATTATGCTTAAAAATAAAATTTGGGGGAAAGCATGAAAATTGAGTAAAAAAATATAGAAATAAAAATTAGTAATTTTTGCTTAACCGTAGAATTATGTTGTTTGTGATGGAATGAATGAGTCATAAGAGCTTAAAAAGAAGAAAATCTTAAAGAAGAATGGTGCTTTAGGTGAAGTGATCATACATTAACAAATTCCCTTTATTTGAATTGATAGATTAAAGAGCTTTTAATTTTCTTTTGTAAACTTGGCATATATAATTATCTACATTTTGTTTATTTAGCCTATTACTTTTTTGTTAGCCCTATTATAAGCCTAACAGGACCTATTGATCTCTCTTGAACAATGAATTCTATTAGTGGAGATTGTTTGCATAAACATGCCTATGAGATTTGTAATTTTATATAATATCTTTTTTAATAGAGGCATTTAAAGATATTTAGTATGTATAAGCACATCTAGAGTGCAACAATTTCTTTGTAATTGGTTTAATGCATGGTTATTCAAGGCATGATTAAGATGAGGTTTGTTTTGAACTTGAGATAGAATTTTATTTTTATAGTTTGTTTCAAGTTTTCTTACATTCTTTGGAAGATTTTTAAGCAATTTCAAGTAATTTGAAAGCTTGGAGTTTAATCGGAAGATATTCAAAAGAAATCGGATACAAAAATAGTGCAACTAAAGATGCCTGGCTGTGCAGGCACAAGTGCACAACCGTGCACATATTTTTAAGGCTGTCCAAGGATTTTTAAAGCCAAAACAGAAGCCTTTAAAGATGCACGGTCGTGCAGGAAAGATTTGCATGGTCGTGCACATTATTTTGGGGATGCTTAGATTGTTTGCAAAGCTAGAGAAGAGAAGCAAGATGCACGGCTGTGTAAGGTAGAAGTGCACGGTCGTGCACCACTTGACAGAGCTGCGTAATGATTTTTCTTCCGCAATTTTATTCCTAATTCTTCTCCACTTCAAGGGCAGTTTAGAACTTCAATTTTTCCTGAATTCTAAAGACTTCCTAAACCTTCTAAACCTAGGTTCAACTATATATAAAGAGAGGAGAATTCTTAAGAGTTGGGATATCAAGGTTTTTATTCCTCAAATTATTTGTAAAGTTTCTTTAGAAATTTTACGTTTTCCTTAGAAGTTTTGCAAGAGAGGATCTCAAGATTGAAGACTTTGAGCTCCCTTCAATCCAAAATTTTCAAGAGTTTTCTTCTCAACTTTGTTATATATTCTAATCTTTGATTCCATAATAAATTTCCTATGGTGTTTTCTTTTAATTTAGTTGTAGAATTAATTGTTTCTTCTTTCATCATTATGAGTAGCTAAATTTCCTTCTCTAAAGATTTAGATGTAATCTCTTGATTTGCCTATGATTATCTATGTTTGATTGGTTGGATTTTTTATTGTTAGAATTAATATTTTATCTTAAGGCTTAATGCTTGTGATTAACTGGCTATTAATTGCATGAATTAGAGATATTGTGTGAAGTAGCGAGAATGAAAGTGTAATACTAGTTCATTGAGATAATTGACTTAGGGTATGTATTTTTTAGAGATAAGAACACTCATTTGTGATTATTAAAAGGATTTCTATAAAATTTAATGGGTTTGTATTAATTGTTTATGATCACGAGAGTAAACATAAGGTTAACATAAATACTTGAGTTGTATTTTGAGAGAGAACACCATATAACTTAGGAAAATCTGATCATTAATTTCAATAAGATAAAACCAATTTAGAAAATATAGAGAAGTCATAGGTAGTCAATTGATGAAATGTAAATCCTAGACCTTTTTCATGTATTAAATTTATCTTTTAAGTTCATATCTATTTTAATTTGTTTGTTTTTCAAATCTTAATTGATTTTCGAACTAATAAAGTAATTCATAATTTTGGTACTTGTCAACCATTTTTTGTGAGATCGACACTCTACTCATACACTATATTACTTGTTAACAATTTGTGCACTTGCAGACTTAACCACAATAGACTCTTTAAATTTTAAATTTAAATTTTGCTTTTTAAAATAGAGAGTTAAATTGGCTCTCTAGATATGAAGAGTCAAATTCACTCTATATTGTAAATTTAAATAATAAAGAGTTCATTAGACTCTTATTTTCTTGTATTAAGTCTTTATTATAGAAAGTTTGGGGTATATAAAGAGCCCCTTGGAGATGCTTTTAGATAAGAAATTATCTTTTTCTTTTTACCGGGTATCGTGTGGTTAGATTGCTCCAATAGGAGGTCATGATTGTTACTAATTACTGTTAGAGGAGAGGGAAAAAAATTTTGTGAGACACCACACTTATTTTTGATGGGTCACACACCTAATAAGGAGGAGAGGACTCGAACTCAAAACCTCTCCCCAAGGAGCAAAGTCCCCTTTACCACCAAGCTAGGTTCTTAGAGGTTTAGATAAGAAATTATTATTCATTAAAGGTCCTGGTAAAGAATATGACCTCTTTAATGAGGGGCAATATGTCTCTCATGTTGTGGAGCTTTCTTGAGCTCTCCTAAGTAATGAATGATTTTTATTTAGCTCGTCAGTAGGTAGTTAGGGGTGCAAGGTGTATATAACCTCATGGTACGGTATGTTATTGATAGTTGGATTGTTTTATTATTATAAGGTTGATTATATAATTTTTTATTTATGTAAAGTTTTAGACTTGAGCATTAGAAATAAGGCTATAATACTCATTATTGATACACAGTGTTTGCACCAAAAATTGAGTGGGTTTGGCCTATAAGTTATTTTAAAGGCCCAAATGTATTAAAACCCACTAGAGGGTATTTTCATTTTTTTATAATTAATTATTTAATTAATATTAATTAATGAGCTGGCCTATTTGATGAAAAGGCCACCAAGTGACTAAAAGCCCAATGTAGTTTTTAACATGTGTAGGAAGAGGAATTTCTAGATGATTCCATATTCACTACTACAATAGTAAGAGTGCCCCTTAAGCAAAATATGGAGGAAATCAAGAAATGGACCTTAGTGGAAGGCAACAGTTACCAATATACATTCTCTAAGTGACTATAAAAGGAGAAAGAGGTTACAGTAGCAAGCCCCAATCAATCGACTCAACAATCCAACCAAATAAATCAAGCCTCCAAGCAAGCAAATCTCAATCAACATACAATCTTTTCAAACGGATGATTCCTCTACAAGCAATATGTTCTCAAAGCAATCTTTTTCCTACAAGCAGTTAATTTCTAATTTCTTACAAGCAATCTGTTTTCAAGGTTTATTGCCTTTCTTTTTATGTACCTACAGTCAATAGTCACTTCAAATTCCTCTTGTAATTACTACTTTCACAAAAATATAGTCAATCATTCTCATAATTTTCCTACTGTCAAAATCTAACAAAGTTTTTGGATGGAGCTAGTGAACCCAGAGGTTTTTCCGGTCCCTTTAAATCTTGCACAATCATCTGTTTAGAAGTTAGAGTGCAATAAATTCTAATATATTCAGATACCTCACACCTGTGGCACGCCCGCAATCCATTCACAAGTCTAAAGGGCCAAAATATATTCAACATATATAAATTGGCATACCTAGTGGAACATTATTCTTAGAGTTTCTATTGCTGCCATGGCAGCCATTGCGTCCTACAATCAAGTTCATTACTGCTTTTCTACAATTTTTGACAAGCTCACTACTACTACTCTCAAAATCTATTGCTTTCAATTAATATCAAGATCTACTACTTTAATGATTTCACCAATCTCACTTGTACCTAGAAGCTAGCATTACAATGCCTCCTAAAACCAAAAATTTAGGGGAAAAAAAACTGCTATCGAGTCTCACGACTAAGAGGAAGCCACTATAACAGTAGGGCTTGGAATCAACCTTCCAAACCTAGTAGAACAAATCAAAAAGGGCTAGCTTCCCCATAACTCAACTGCTCAAGACACTGATTAAGACCCTCTAGTAGGTCCAAATACTAGAAACCAAAGTAGGCCAGCTAACATTCATATTTCACATATGATTTAATTGTTTCACATTATGATCGATCAAATCATAAACAAGATTGGACATAATCTCAATGAGAATTTCAAGCAATTCAGCTCTAAGCTGGATCATATCTCTTTCTCAATTTCCAAATATCAAAGAGGTGACAACTCACCTAAATCTGTCAGACTTGGAGGGCAACCTCTAGAAGGACAACAAAGGAGTGCATAACTTTTTTGCTTCCTAATTGAGAATGCTACAATCCTCTTCATAAGAGGGAAGCTATTGCAAATTTCAACTCAAAAGCTCCTCTTAACGGAGACTGACTTAATGGAAGGCCTGCTGGAATTCACTAACAGTTTTTCAGAACAACAAATGCAGAGACTCACCTTTCAGCTTATAAAGTTGAAGGAAATTCAAGTGTTCCTCCAGTTTCTAACATAGGTCACAACCATGAACCTGAGCTAAGAGGATTACAATTTCCAAGAGAAGATAGTCCTTCACTTGTAGTTAGAATCGACCTCAACACCGTTCGGGATGCAGTATAAGAGCTGTATAGATTTGGCCTTAGTAAATAGGTTATCCAAAGTTTCACAAGCCATATCCTGACTACATTGACAAAGACAATCCTTATCCTAGGGGGTATAGGATTCCTGATTTCACCTTGTTTTAGGGAGACGATGGCCGATCCACACTGGAGCATATAGCAAGATTCACCATTCAATGCGGAGAATTAGCCAACTATGACAACTTCTCATATTTCAATATGAGACTTTTTCCAAATTCTCTTACAAGGACAACATTCATTTGGTACTTTACTCTTCTAAGAAATTATGTTTGTTCTTGGCAAGATATGGAGAGACAGTTCGACACTCAGTTCTTCAGGATGGAACCAGAAGTCTGTAATGCATAATTATCAAGGGTGACTCAAAGGGCTAGGAAAAGTACTGATGCCTTCACCATAAGGTTCAAGAAGATGAGGAACAAACACAAGATTTTCCTCCCATAGATAAAATTTGTGAAGATGGCTCAAAAGGTCTTTGATATTGAGCTAAGGAAGAAGTTTCGAGGCATGGAGTTTAGAGATTTCTATGAGCTTGCTGGCAAGGTAGAGGAATATAAGGAGCTACTTAGATAAGAGAATCAGAAAAGAAAGGTTGTTATAGGTACCTGCTATCAAGAAATCAACAATCCTAAGGTGGCTATAGCTGACATTACTAGAACTGATTCTCACACATGCCCATTCCTAATCCGATCACCTAAGACTCTAAAGGCTTGGAAGAAGCAACAAGCCTCACCCATATAACAATACAGTTTTGATGTTTAAAAGACTGAGGAGATATTTGATTTCCTATTAAAAGAAGATTTTATCTCCTTACATACTAGACACATCATACCTTTAAAGGAGGAGTTGAAAGGGAAGGATTACTGTAAGTATCACCATTCTTAGAGCCATAATATTTATAACTACTGGGGTCTCAGTAATGTGATACAAGATCGAATTAACAAGGGGATTCTTAAATACCTTGATAAGAAGGAGACCATGTTGGTTGATGAGGATCCATTTTCTATTGTGGCTAATGTTAATTCCATAACATTCTGCATAAGGGAGATGCTTAATCAGTTGAAGCTTGACCCTATTGAAATTGATCCTAAGAAGAAAGTCTAGAAGGCATGGATTCCTAAAGCAAGACCTGGTGGAAATTAGAAAAAGAAGCTTCATCAATTCCTATTTCTATTATAAAGCAACCAAAGTTTCAGAGGAGTCACCCCAAATTCATTACTCCTCCTATGACTCAACCTAATTCCAAGTGGCAACTGAAATGCCACAGAAAATTCTCACAGTCGCTTTCTTGTACTCAAAAAAGAAGGTTCCAAAGATAAAAAGCCACAAAATGATCGAGGAAGGCATTAGAGCCGCATCAACAGCAAGCTCACAATGTTCAAAGACCTAAAAGTAGGATTGTGATGAATTCTACTGATGATTTGGAATTAGTAGGAAGTTCAGACAATATGGAGACAGAAGGCATTTTCATGGTTGGAGAGCATCCAGTCCCTTTTGAATGTGCTACTGCCGCAGTTATTGTTCCGATAAGTTTCAAGGTGAAACCTATAAATCAAGAAGATTTCAAAAGGACTCGAGGGCAAATGAGGGGAAATCCAAAATCCCTAAATTATGTTTAGGAGTCACTATCCAAGCTCTAATTACAAATGATCCAAAGAAGGTTACGTTCGACAAACCTAAAGAGGAGATGACTAAGCATTGAAGGTTGTTGTATATTAAGGCACATATTAATGGCAGACCTACTTCTAGGGTCTTAGTTGATAATGGGTTGGCAGTCAACATTATGTTACTCAGAATGTTGCAAGCTCTTGGAAAAACAGTGAAAGACCTTATTGAAACTCAAGTTTTTGTATGTGCTTTTATAGAAGAGATGACAAGGACCCTTGGAGTTCTGCCTATGGAGATCACAGTAGTCAGCAAGACTTCTCTTGCAACCTTTTTCATTGTCAACTCAACATCTAGTTATCAAGTGCTTTTGAAAAGGGATTGGATTCACGCCAATTGGTGTGTGCCATCCTCACTACATCAATTTCTATTGTTCTAGAAAGGAGACGATGTTGAGGTGGTTTGGGGAAATGCCAAATCGTTCAAAACTTGTTCAGACTCTGTGGAGGCTAGGCTATATGACACACAACTTGGACCTATACAGCTTACTAAAAGGAGGAAGCAAGGGGAACCTACTACTATAAAGAAGAAATCCTACCAAGAACAGTCAAAAGTATTACTGAAACCTACAACGATTGTCCCATACCAAAGGAGGACATCGTGCGAACCTATTATCACCTTTTCTGATGATGATGAAGAGTGAGTTCACAGAAAAAGAGTTGGCATTAGCTGCAATTGCCATTCAAAAATTAAGGGTACAACAAGTGCTTGACAAGCTTATACTAGAAGAATGTTAGGAAGTTCAGGGTGCTGAGATTATTTTTGATGAGTAGCTGGATGAAAAAGAGGAGGTGATCCATATTGAAGATTTGGAACAAGCTCCTATAAAGTTATATGATCAAAAGGCACAAGTTTTGGATCCTTTAGAAGAAGTCAACCTCAGAACTCAATAAAATCCATAAATCACCTATATAAGTGGATTACTGCAACCAAAATTAAAGAAGAAAATCATTGAACTGCTGAAGGAGTTTAAAGATTGTTTCGCTTGGGATTATACTGAAATGTCGATTTCGCTTGGGATTATACTGAAATGTCGAGTCTAAGCATAAATCTTGTGGAGCACATATTGCCTATTAAGCCATAATTCCAACCTTATAAGCAACCTCATATGAGAAGGTCTAAAAAAGTGGAATTGAAGGTAAAAGAGGAGATTGAGAAGCTGCTCAAAGTTGGCTTCATCCGCCTTACAAGATATGCACAGTGGCTAGCTAATGTGGTGCCAATGGTGAAAAGGAATGGAAAATTAAGGGTCTGCATAGATTTTAAAGACCTAAATGTTGATACATCAAATGATGTCTACATGGTGCCTATTGATGATGTGCTAGTTGACTCTACTGCTAACAATGTGTTATTTTCTTTTATAGATTGTTATTCTGGTTACAACCAAATTTTTATCGCAGATGAAGATGTTTCCAAGACCGCCTGTAGATGTCCACGCTCCATTGGGACATTTAAGTGGTTGGTCATGCCCTTTGGACTAAAGAACAAGGGAGCCACCTACCAGAGAGCAATGAACTTAATTTTTAATGACATGATTGGCCATTTCCTAGAGGTATACATCAACGACATAGTGTTCAAATCTAAACAAAAGGAACAACACGTGGAGCATTTGTGGAAGATTTTTCAAAGAATGAGGGAGCACCAGCTGAAACTCAACCCACTCAAGTGCACCTTTGGAGTAAATTTCCTTGGGTTTCTGGTTCACTAGAGAGGCACTGAAATGGACAAGAACAATGTGTGAGGCCTCGCTCGAGCACCGGTCCGATTTGCTAAGGAAATCGAAATACTTTTGGGGAAGAAACTCCACAATTGGAACTCGCTATGAGATCGAAAAATTATGTTTGATAACTTTGTCGTTGTAAAGGGAGTCGCCACTTTAATTTTATTTATTTTAATTGGCAAAATTAAAGGAAAATCCAAATTAAATTGACTCCAATTTATTTAACTCATCCCATTGGAAAAACACTAGTCCGGGAGTAACCAAAGAGAGCTCGGGGATCAGGTTTTAGTAATTAACAGCTTAATGAAAAAGTCGTTTTCTTTAGTTTGGCTAAGGTGCAAAATAACTTTTAAATAAAAGAATGTGATTTTCGTGTATATATGAATAGGAATACAAATGATGAATGAAACAGTTATAAATGATGCAAAAATTATATGAATGACAATTATAGATAAATAAACAAAAATAAATCCTACTTAAATAAAAAACAAAAAAAATAGAGATGATCTTTTCTCTAGCCCTTATGGGTATTAGGAAAAACACATATTCCCCAACTAATTTAATAGAAAAATAAAGAACATATAAAACAATAAAAGAAAGACAAATAAAATATGAAAGCAATTTAATAAAAGAAAGATAAAATAGAAAGGGGAAAATATTATTAAAAATATTTTAGAGTTGATGCTTTAATGGTTGGCATGTCTGCTTATCCCGTTGAATAGGAATCAAACCCCACACAGTTCTTCCTTCTTGCGAATCAGGGGTTTTGACAAAAGAGGTTGATTTGGTTTATTAATTTAATTCAGATTTTAAATTAATAAATTTTAAATTTTTTCAGTTTTAGACCAAAATAAAGGTGTAGGAGGATGAATTTTAGATCTGAATTTAGAATTTCAAAATGGAAGAGAAGAAAGGAATTTTACCTTTATTTTTCTTGGCTTTCTCACGAATGGGGCAAACTTAACTCCGGATCTGAGCTCCATTTTGGATTAAGAACTCCAAAATTGGACTTTAAACAGAAAAGTTCGCTAAACAAAACAAATAATAATAAATTAAAATCAAGTATTTTTTGTATTCTCCCCCTCTCAACTGTTTGAAGTGGAGGAGTATTTATAGAGGAATGAAGGCTCGGAAGAGGTCGGCGGCATGCCGCACGCCTTGGCGACATGCTTATGGCACCACCCGTTCGGGCAGCACGCTTCTGATGCCGCCTGAACCGGTTCAGGTATGGTTCAGTTTTCTGTCTGGATCAACCTGATTTTACATTATTTTTGCCCTTTTTTATCCGATTTGGGTTCGGTTTGATTTTATGGGTTCATAATTGATAACCGGTTATCTGAAAGTGCAATTTTGAGGGTTCAGACAAGGCAAAAGTAGTAATAGAAGCCAAGCCTCCTACCAACAAGAAGGAAGTACATAGGTTTTTTGTGTCAAGTCAACTACCTAAGAAGATTCATTTCCAACCTAGCTGGGAAGTCTAGTGTCTTTTCAGAGTTACTGAAGCTAAAGGATGAGAAAGAATTTATTTGGGAGGAAAGTCATAAACAAGCTTTTGACAGAATTATGGAGTACCTGAGCAAACCTCCTATATTGATGCCACCTTAGGAGAGACTTACAGTTAAGCTTTACCTATCTACCACACATGATTCTATTAGGTATTTTCTAGCTTAGAATAATTCAGCAGGTCATAAGAAGGCAATATACTATTTGAGTAGGGTTCTCTCACCTACAAAAATGAAGTACTCACCTATTGAGAAGATGTGTTTGGCCCTATACTTTGCTTGCACCAAGTTAAGACACTACATGATCTGCTCTACAGTATATGTGGTTTCACAAACCAACTTGCTAATAAATTCATTTATGAGCAAGTGCCAATTAGTTTATTAATGTTGAATTATAGACTAGCACGGTTTTCACTGAGAGGGTGTATTAGGAAAAATATTTAGGGAAAACTACAAAAAAGTATCATGTGATTTGATCATTTTACACTTATGGGTCTGTATTTTTTTTTTTTTTTTTTTTTTGACAAATAGGGTCCTATGGTTTGATTTGTTAACACTTTAGGTTCCACAACCTTAACACCATCAGACAACGCTGACATGACACATGTGGGCCCTACTTTTTAATTTTTTTAAATAGCCACGTTGATAAAAAAAAAAAAAAAAAAAAAAAAAAAGTGGGACCCACAAGTGCCACGTCAACGTTGACTAACGATGTTAGTAGTAGAGACCCCAAACTGCTAACGGAATAAACCACAGGATCCTCTTTGTAAAAAAAAAAATCAAAGACCCATAAGTATAAAAGGGTAAAACCACAGGATACTTTTATATACCTTCCCCAAAGATTTATAAGTGAGTAGGTATTGGACATAACAAAAATCAATTGGTTTTATCCAAGTGGTTCTAATACTTATCTATTTATAAACCCTTGTCTACATGGGCCTATTAATTTTAATAATCTCTCTTAATACTCAAAATATATGAGCATATGATGGTGAGGCTTTACAAACTCATTTCTTGTAAGCCTTAATATCCTTGTTAATTCCATTAAATTCATTCAGAATTGTTGAGTTATGACTCATATTTGTTAGAGCATTTTTAAAGGTGTTCTTCATTTTAAATAGCATTTTTTACATAAATAAAGTAAATGTTAATCAATTTTTAAATATGAAAAGTATAATTTTTTTTTAAGTCCAATGGACTCTTTAAATTTTAAATTTTAAAAAAAAAATTCCATAAACATTAGGTGAGAGAATTAAATAACATGCATAGAAAGTTATAAAATTTAAAATAGAGAGTTAAATTGGCTCTCTAGATATGGAGAGTCAAATTCACTCTCTATTTTAAATTTAAATAATAAAAAGTCCACTGAACTCTTGTTTTCTTATAGAGTGTTTAGGGCATATAAAAAGTCCATTGGAGATACTCTCAAATTTAAAAAAAAAAAAAATTATCTTTTTCTTTTTTGACCGGGTATCGCATGATTAGATTGCTCTCATAAGAAACCGCAATTGTTAGTAATTACTATTAGAGGAGATGGGAAAATTTTTTGTAAGACACCACACTTATTTTGATGGGTCGCACACCTAATGATAATCTCTTCCCAAGGAGCAAAATCCCTTGCTATAAAGCTAGACTCTTGGTAGTTTAGATAAGAAATTATCATTCATTAAAGGTCCTGGTAAAGAAGATGACCTCCTTAATGAGGAGCAATATGTCTCTCATGTTGCAGAGCTCTCTTGAGCTCTCCTAAGTAATGAATGATGTTTATTTAGCTCGTCAATAGGTAGTTAGGGGTGCAAGGTG
Source organism: Vernicia montana (assembly GCA_949750685.1). Classification (NCBI taxonomy): domain Eukaryota; kingdom Viridiplantae; phylum Streptophyta; class Magnoliopsida; order Malpighiales; family Euphorbiaceae; genus Vernicia; species Vernicia montana. Next base: position 18,655 of record CATKHJ010229485.1, on the reverse strand, counting down.
TATGTAGCCTCGTGGTACGATATGTTATTGATAGTTACACTATTTTATTATTATAAGGTTGATTATATAATTTTTATTTGTGTAATGTTTTAGAATTGAACAGTACAAATAAGGCTATAATATTCATTATTGATACATAGTGTTTGCACCAAAAAGTGAATGGGCACGGCCTGTAAGTTATTTTAGAGATTCAAATATGTTAAAGCCCACTAGAGGGTATTTTCATCTTTTTATAATTAATTATTTAATTATTAAGTAATTATTTAATTATTAATTAATTAATTAATGTTAATTAATGAGTTGACTTATTTCATGAAAAGACCGCTAGTTGACTAAAAGCCCAGTGTAGTTTTTAACATGTGCAGGAAGAGAAATTTCTAGATGATTCTACCATATTCACAAAGTATAACAGTAAGTATGCGTCTTAAGTGAAATATGAAGGAAGTGAAAAAGTGAAAGGCAGTTGCGGATTTACCATGGAAGCAGTGGGGGCAGTGGCCCCCACTGACTCATGAAAATCCTTTGGCATTTATGAGAAGATAATAATTTTACTCTACTAAAATTATTAATTTTACCCTCACTAAGTGTGTTAATTGTTTTATGATCCATTTAATTTTTAAATTTTTTATTTATTATATTAATTTGAGTAAAAATATTAATTATTATTTTGATTTGGTTAGATGATTAAAGAAATTAGATAAAGAAAATAGAATTAACAACTAGATTTAGTACATTTATTTATTTTAAAGTATAAAATTTGTAACCATGCATATTATATATTATTGTCTAAATTTTTTAATATTAGTAATGTTTCTATACTTATATATATGTATTTGTACAATGTGTGTGTGTGTGTGTGTGTGTGTGTGTGTGTGTGTATATATATATTGTATTTTAATTATATATATATATGCGCATACGTGCACACATATTGTTCCAACTGACTAAATTTTCTAAATCTGCCACTAATGGAAAGCAATAGTTATCAACATATATTCTCTAAATGACTATAAAAAGAAAAAGAGGCTATAATAACAAACCTCAATCAATCAACTCAACAATCCAATCAATCAAATCAAATCAAGCCTCCAAACAGTAATTTTCAATCAATAGACAATATTTAATATTTTCAAACAGACAATTCCTCTACAAGCAATTTGTTTTCAAAGTTTATTGCCTTTCTTTTTATGTACCTACAGTCAACAGTCATTTCAAATTTCTCTTGTAATTACTACTTTCATAGCAATATAATCAATCATTCTCATAACTTTCCTATTATTAAAATCTAGCAAAAAATTTTGACAGAGCTAGTGAACTCAAAAAAATTTACTGTTCCTTTAAATCTCGTACAATCATCTGTTTAAAAGTTAGAGCGTAATAATTTTCAATCGATTTAAGTATCTCACATATGTATCACACCCGTAATCCATTCAAATTTTTAAATGGTCAAAATATATATATATATATATATATATATATATATATATATATATATATATATATATATATATATATATAAGCAACTATATGTTGACGTAAGCACAAATGTAGAACCATGTAAAAAAAATAATTTCTTTTATAATCTACGAGTATATATATTCATTGTTTGTTTTGCTAGCGAGAAATTCTACATCTTCACTTTCATATAACAAGAATTATATGAAAATTGATAAAATTTATAAATGATAACTCAAAAAATGTTTAGGAATTTGAAAATTTTTACAATAACTTTGCTTTAATTCAAATGAATTCTACCTATAATGAATATAAAAATATAAAATATGAAATTTTATTTATAAATAAAAATATATACATTTTATATTTATATGATTCTGAATATATAGAACGTGGGTCTATAAAAATTCAAGATTAATTCAATTGACAAATAAATTTACTTCTTATTTTATTAATTAAAATTTTATTTTTGAAATCAATATTTAAAAATAATTTTTAAATATATAAATTAAGGAAATAAATTTATAATTAAATTCATTTAAAAAGGAGATATCATCTCTATAAATTTATAATTATCGAAGATATCCTAATCGAATATAAAAAAAAAAATTTAAATAAAATAAGCCAAAATTATTCCTAATGAATTCGATGGAATAAAAGAAAAATACAAAAAATATATATATAGAGAAAAAGAGGGAGAGGTATAGGGTTGAATTAATTAAAGATTCAAATGTTCATGAGGATTGAAGAAGCACACGCAAAGCCATAAATGTAGAAAAGGAAAATACATAATCAATGGTGGTGCACAGGAAAAGACTTAAACCCCAAATTTGGATGAAGGCTGACACCTGTTTTTGGGGTTTGCTTGTCTTATTGTTGGATTCGCTGCCTCTCTGCCCTAATAGGGCGTGTGGTGTGGGTGAGTGTTGTGTTTGTGTGGCTTTTCATTTCACATTTCACATTTCACATTTCACAAAGATTGGATTGATTTTTGACAATTTCAAAACTTCACTTCACTTTCACCTAACACAATTATTACTTACTTACTTCCCTCCGCCACGTGGACTAGCAATCAAAATTTCAATTCCTTTTAAGAGCTTTCTACGTTATTCTATTGTGACAACCAATGAGTTTTTGTCCGACGATAAGATAAAAACTCAAGTGCTACACATTTTTTATATTAAATTATAATATTTGATTTAATTATCAATTTGATATATGATATATTATTATTCATATTAAGTTATAATATTTGAATTAATTATAATTTCATATATGACATCTCTATATAGCAAAAATAAAAATAAAAACTTTACTCTATCCTAAATTCCTAAAGGACTAGTAAAATCCATTTTGTATTTTATAATAATGTCTTGGACTTGTATATATATATATATATATATATATATTGAAACGAATTAAAATATTTGTATTAGAGGCAGTAATATGAATCATAGTTGTCAGAATTGGTTCAGTCTGATTGATTCAACTAGAAAATTAGGAATTGAACATCAGGTCGGTTCGATTCTGATTTCATACATGGCTAGAGTAAAAATCAGGAAAAACCTGATCGAGTAACCAGTGACCTAGTCGGCCCAAACTGGATTTTCTGAGAAAATTTTTTTTTGTTTTTTTTTTAATTGGATTAAAAAAATAATTTTGGACCAAATTAAAATACTTTGTGATTGGATTAAATAAAAAAAAATTGCAAAATCCAAGTTGGCATGAGTCAGCCCATTTTGATCCTACATTCGTGTACGCAGGTCACGTGTTGAATTTAAGCTCAATACCGTGAATTTGCACACACCCCTCCCCCCCGCCGCGTGTGCACAAGAGAGATCCTTCTTAGCTACTTTCTTAGTATTGAATGAGGAGTCTTTGAATATATACCTCATTCCAATTTTGCATTTTTCCAATGTGGAATAATTCACTTTTCTTATTATAGAGCTTACTTTGAGTTTTAAATTATCATTCACTTATTCACCATTTTGAGTATATGAATATTCAAATTCATATTTTTTACGTAAGAGAACACAAATCCGAGTAGACTTCCCACTGCCAATTAGTAGAACTTACCCGAATTTGAATCTCAAAAATGATTACTTAATGAGTTAATTTACCATAATTTCTTCTAAGTAATAATCTCAAATTCATATTTCTTCTAAATAATGTTCATTAATTGCTATAGTAACGTTCATTAATTTTAATTATATACATATATTATATTTTTTTAATATATAAATAATAAATATATGATATTATTTAAAATTTCGATTCGACTCCAGTTGAATATCTGACTCGTGACCCTTTGCCTTCACCGATTGCCACAAAAATTATAATTGTGTACCAGACAAGGATTTAGTAAAGAGATTTGCTAGTTGCATCTTTGTAGGAACATAAATAGGAGAAATGAAGCCTCGCTTGTATCGATTTCTAACTATATGACAATCAATATCTAAGTGCTTAGTCCTCTCATGAAAAATAGGGTTTATTGTGATGTGAATTACAATCTGGTTGTCACAAAACATAGGAATACACAGTGTTAAAGGTATCTGGAACTCTTGAAGTAAGTAAGAGATGTATTGGAGTTCACATATAGTAGCAGCTAAGCTTATGTATTCAGCCTCTGCATATGACTTGGAAACAGTTGTTTGTTTTTTCGTCTTCCAAGATATGAGAGATGAGCCTAAGAAAACACAATACCCTGTAATTGATTTCCTTGTTGCTGGATAGGCAATCCAATCTGCATCAAAATATGCAGATATCTGAAAGGAATAATGAACTAGAAAGTGTAGACCATAGGAAGGACAACTTTTGAGATATCTAACCAAGTGAAGAGCAACCTCCCATTGTAAAATAGAGGGTGCACTCATAAATTGACTAAGTTGTTGGATAGCAAATGTGATGTCTGATCATGTTAAGTTAAGATAAAGCAACCTTTTTATTAGTCTCATGTACTTGTCTGAATGACCAAAAAGAGGACTCTCAATGTCTACAAGTTTTACACTAGCAGGAAGGGGGGTTGTAGCTGGTTTTGCCCTTGTCAAACCAGTATCCTGAAGAATGTTTAATATATATTTCCTTTGACTGATATACAAACCCTCATTATTTCTTGTCATTTCAAGTCCAAAGAAATACTTAGCTAGACCAAGATCTTTGATAGTAAACTGATCATGCATATACTTTTTGACTTGTATAATTTCGTGAATATTTGTACTTGTCACTAACACATCATCTACATATATGATGAGGGCAAGAAAATTAAGTGCAGATGATTTGGTAAAAAGACAGTGGTCATAAGGAGATTGTTTCAATCCAAAGTCTTGTAATTTAGTGGTGAATTCCACATTCCACTGTCAAGATGCTTGTTTGAGGCTATAAAAGGACCTAGTTAGCTTACAAACCTTGTTTGCAAGAACAGTATACCCATCTGGAGGTAACATATATAATTCCTCATCTACAAACCCATGCAAAAAAGCATTGTTGATATATAGTTGGTGTATAGGCCATGCTTTTGCTGATGCAATAGCTAAAAACATTCTAACAGTCACCAACTTAGTCACTGGTGAAAAACTTTTTGTAAAATCTTTACCCTTCACTTGGTTGTATCCTTTGGCTACAAGCCTAGCTTTATATCTCTTTACACTACCATTAGGATTAAACTTCACCTTGTAAACCCACTTGGAACCAATTAGTTTCTTACCTTTTGATAAATCAGTAAGTTCCCAGGTCTTATTTACTTCTAATGTTGTTAATTCCTTATGCATTGCCTCAACTCATTTAGGATCCTGCTTTGCTTGACTATAGTTCCTAGGTTCTTGAACAGTAGATAAAGTTGTAACAAAATTCATGTGTGATTGATCATAATATTGGATAACAGAGGCAGGAAAAGGTTGTAAAAGATATGGTGTAGGATAAGTAGGTTTTGTGTGTGAGTGAAATGTATCAAATGTCTAACCTGAACTAAGACTACCAGTTGGATTATCTTTAGTATGTATTGTAGATACAAAATCATGCATCCACCTAGGCTGTGTTTTTTGTCTAGTGCTTTTTCTTACTGGAACTAAGGTATTGTTATTATCATGTGATGCATGAGTAGGCAAATGAGTTAAGTCTTCATGTAAGGTAGGTATGTTTTCAGGTGAGGGTTCATGAGAGGCAAACATTGGTGAAAGAGGTGTATTTTCAAGTAAAGAGGATTGTGGATTTGAAGGATTTGAATTTTGTTGGTTTTCTGGAATTGTATTATGGTTAGAATCTAGAATGTGAAATATATCATCAGTAATATGTGGCACATTAGGTAGAACAAGTGAGAGTTCAACAGGTTCAAGTAAATGCATTATAAGATTGTTCTTTATAAGGAAATATGTTTTCATGAAACACCACATCTTTAGAGATGAAAACTGAATGTGAATGTAAATCATAGACTCTATAAGCCTTTTGCCCTAGTATATATCCCAAGAATATACATTTGTAAACCCTTTGATCAAATTTAATTTTGAATGGCTTGGTATTAGTGGCAAAACATAGGTATCCAAACACTCTAAGGTTGCTATAATTAGGAATTTTATTAAACAATATCTCAAAAGGTGTTTTCCATCCAAGAATATGATTTGGCAACTTGTTTATGATATAAGTAGTTGTTTGAATGGATTCACTCCAGAATTGTTTTGGTAGGCAGGATTGAAACATTAATGCTTTAGCTATTTCCAATAAATGTTTATGCTTTCTCTCAACTACACCATTTTGATGTGATGAATAAGGGCAAGATTTTTGGTGCAAAATTTCATGGTTTGCAAAAAAGGTTTAACATTGGCTATTAATGAAATCAGAACCATTATCAGTTCTGAATTGTTTAATGGTTGTATTAAATTGGTTTTGAATCATTACACAAAATTGTTTAATGAACATAAAGGTTTGATTTTTATCTTTCATGAGATAGGTCCATATTGCCCTATGAAGTCATCAACAACTGTCAAAACATAATGGTAACCTATTATGGAAGGTATCTTATAAGGTCCTCATAAATTCAAATGAACAAGCTCAAAAGATTTGGTACTTTGTACATGACTTCTAGGAAATGGCATCCTATGTTGTTTGGCTAAAGGGCATATATCACACACTTCATCAGTTTTGTTTGTGATGCAAAATGGTATAGGTAAATGATCAATGTTGCCTTTTTAAGGCATGTCCTAGTCTAGTATGCAACAATTCATATGGTAAAAACTGAGTTTCTTTATTATCAAGTGCAATTGTACATAAGAGAAGAGTCTGTGCCTTAACAAGTTTTAGGACAACAGACTCCTTAGAACAAAACTCGGCAATGGTATCTATAGAAAAATTGGATTTATCCAGTATGTAGAGTCCAGCATGGACTTTTTCAACTACTAGCACTTGCTCAATCAACAGATCCTGAAAAGAGCAATAGGTGTCATAGAAAATGATTATAATTCTCATTGTTTGTGTTAATTTGTTAACTGATAACAAATTAAATTGGAAATCAAGGATATGCAGTACTTGTGTCATGGTTATATTTGATTACAAAATAACTATTCCTATATGATTTACTGTTCTAGTTGTTTTGTCTGGTAGATGAACTGTGGTAAGTGTCTTTAGTTTAGAAATTGAAGTTGTAATACTAATGTCAAAACATATATGACTTGATGCACCTAAATCTACTATCCATATATCCCTAAGGCTATAATCAAAGTAGTAAAGAGCAATTAGGTGAATAGTACCTGTATAACTTGTGTGACTAATATAGGCTCCTTCATTTACATTTTTCCCTTTCATATACCTTTGCACCTCTCTATGAATAGCAGAAGATATCACATTGGTTAATTCATCATGTTTTGCTTGATCCTGGGTGACTATAACTTCTTCAAGTGGAGTGTCACTAACTTGTGCAACCATTCTACATTTTTGTCTTCCCTTTGATCTATTATTGTCTTCATAACCTCTTTTCTTCCTCAACTCATCATACCACTTAGGGTATCTATGAATTTTGAAACAAGTTTCTCTGGTATGTCCATTTATGTTGCAATGGTCACAAAACCTATTAGACTTGTTCACATTATCCTTTCCATGTTCCTTATTCCTCTAATTATTTGGCCTGTAATTCTCCTTATTACTTCCTCTCCCAAAATCCTTTCTTCCATCATAATTCCTAACAAACATAGCACTACTATCAGTAACTTCAGTAGTGAAACTATGCACCTCTCTTTGCTTTTCAACTCTTAATGCCATAGAATATGCTTTGTTGATAGTAGACAATAGGTCCATGAGCAGGACTTGATTCCTGACATGGTCATAATTCTCATTAAGTCCCATTAAGAACTGCATTAGCTTATTTAAATATCCTATTTCTGCAACTGTCTTAGCAGCACCATAATTGTACACTAGTATAGGCGTTAAATACATCAACTCATCCTATAACTTCTTCAATTTAATGTAGTAAACAACCACAGTCATACTACCTTGTGAAATAGAACTAATTTCCCTTTGAATATGATATAGCATTGATCCATTACTTTCTCCAAATCTTTCTTCTAATTCTCCCCATAACTTTTTTGCACTTCCAACATAAATAAATGCCTCTGTCAAATCCTTTACAATGGAATTCAGAATCCACGAAGTTACCATACAATCCACTATTTTTCATTGCTCAAAATCCTCTGAATCTTCATTAGGCATCTCACATTTACCATTAATAAACCCTAATTTTACCTTTGTCCTTAATGCAATTTTCATAGAACGACTCCAAGTGAGAAAATTGTTACTTATTAATGGTGCACTTACTAAAACCATTATTGGATGATCAGAACTTTGAAGCAGTAAAGGATCTCCATTAGCTCGATCTCCATTGTTGTGATTTTCAGATGTTCGATTCCTCTAAGTTCTCTAGTTTTCAACATCTCCTCCTTTTGTCAAATCCATTAGTGCAAACGGCTAATCTATTCGATTCAAAATCACTAATAACTATTGAATTCTATTAATCAAATAGCCAAGCAAAGGTTCGCTCTAATACCATGAACAAAAGTAAACCCTAAAAGATGAACACCACGGAAGGCAAAGTAAAGTATTGAAAATTCTAGAATAGAAAAGATAAGCATAAGTCAATACACACTATGCTCACGTGGTTGGAAGCCTATTTATATACAAATTCTTGAATGCCAGCTTGGCTTTAACATCTAACTAATGACAAATAGAAATAAGTCAACTAAGCTATCTAAACTATATAACTTATATGTTACAATACTGTAATTCCTCAAAACTAATATCAAAACAAACCAAACATACAAATAATGATAGCTACAATCTTGACTTAAAAAAATGGATCGTGTTCAACAGCAAATAATAGTCACTTTTTCACTCTTTTGATGGTATTTCTGCTAGTTCAATTTGTACACCCAAAAAAAAATAGATTTGATGCCAAAAGTAAGGTTTATAATTCTTATTGAACTATCGACTAAATAACAAACTAATAGAAAAAAGAAAAATCTACCATAAATGAGATAAAGAAAATAAAAAGAAAGATTTACTGTAAAAGGGATAAAGAAACAAACAAAAAAACACCAAAAGAGGGTAAAGAAAAAAAAAAAACCACCAAAAGGAAAATAAACAAAAAAGAAAATCAAATTTATTTGAAATAAACACAAATCTGAATATTATTGAATAATAAAATTAAATAAAACGAAAAATAGAAGAGAATAGTCCACTATGGGTAAAAATAATAATAATAATAACATTACCCTAGAAAATAAAGAGAGAGAAAAAGGTTTCTAGAAAAATGAGATGTTTCTCTTTCTAAAATCTTGGAAGAAGAAAATTTTTGGATCATATGCATTTTATTTTTGATATTCCTTTAATTTTTTCAAAATGTCTAAATAAATCAAAAATTAACTTTTAGATTCAATTAATATTCAAACTTTCGATTTGGCATTATTAATTTAGCTCAATTTTGGACAAATAATAAAAATAATTAATTTTATCTATTTTAAAAAAATAAAAAAATTATTTTAGAATTTAAAAATAAAAATAAAAAGCACAAACATGAATTGTGACGAGGGCTGAGCACGGTTCAGTTCAAATCAGTACTGAATTAAGAACCAATATTGTATCAAATTAAAATTTTTGGTTCAGTTCGGTATGATTCTCGTCCTAAATCTCAAATTTCTTACAATACAATACTAAAACAGTTCGGTACTTCTACGATATAGTACTAAAACAGTTCAGTATTTCGATTTGGTCCGGTATTCTCGAGTACTTTATTCATCTCTAGGCTTAAAATTTGGATTTTAATGGGTGTTATTAAAACTTTTATACACATATCAATATATATATCATATATAATTGACATAATATATATATTATGTTAAAATTCAATACTTTCGGAACGATTCAACACGATTCAGTTTATTACAGTTTTCAGTTCGAATATGAACTAAAAATTAGTACTGTATCAAATTAAAATTTTCGATAAGATTTTTGTCTTAAATCTCAAATTTTTTACAATACAGTACTAAGATAATTCGGTATTTTAATTTAATCCAGTATTCTCGAACCGTCCTCAACTCTAATTGTGATTTGCCTGAATCTCCACAAACCTGCTGCCCTTCTATTCTTGCCTACCTTTTTCGTCCTACCGATGTAATGTAAGCATGAATTGTGGTTTGCCTATGTCTCCACAAACCTGCTGCGCTTCTATTCTTACTTACCTTTTTTGTCCTACCGATGTAACTTGATAGCTTAGCTCCTCTTTTTGTCCTTTCACTGTAACTTCGTGGTCTAGTTTCTCTTGTCAATAAATACTCAACCTAAAATATCAAGCATTTAAGTGAGGAATGAAAAATAGTTTATATTTCTAACATGTCCCTACGCGAAATCTATTGAGCTTAGAGCGCGAATAAAAAAAATCTGAAAATGTTCAGTTATATAAAGATTTTGAATTCAAGTTTGATTTAGAGTCATATATATATATATATATATATATATATATATATATATATATATATATATATATATATAATCACAATTTTTTTATATTTTTTGTAAATTAAATTATTTTTCGTAATTTTTCTTAGTTGCAAAAAAAAATTAATTTTACGAAAATATGACTTATTTTGTACAAAATAATTTTACGAAAAAATTTATAAATTAATAAAAAAAAATAATTTTATTAATTAACTTTACGAAATTAATGAAATTAACGAAATGAAATAAAATTAATGAAATTATTTTTCTTTTTCGTTAATTTAGAAATTTATTTTTAAAGTTATTATTTTGTACAAAATAAGTCATATTTTCATAAAATTAATTTTTTTCGCAATTAAGAAGAAATACGAAAAATTAATTTTACTTACGAAAAAATATAAAAGAATTGTGATTTTTCGTAAGAGAGCTATTTTCTTCGTAATTACGAAATTATTTTTTTTTTGGTTAATTTATAAGCTTTTTTATAAATTTATTATTTTACACAAAATAAGTTATATTTTCGTAAAATTAAAATTTTTTTCGCAATTAACAAGAATTACGAAAAAATAGTTTAATTTACAAAGAAAATATAAGAAAATTGTGATTTTTCGTAAAAAATTTATTTTTTTGTAATGATCAATAAAATAAAGTAAGTTTATTTTGTTAAAAATAAAGTAATCACAGAAAACACTTTTATATATATATATATATATATATATATATATATATATATATATGAAAATCTTTTGAGGGTAAAAAGTGCTTATGCACTCATAAAATTTCTTGAAATTTAATTAATAAAAAGTTTGCAAGGGGTGGCTAAGGTACTAACTATAGACCTTTTTATCATAAAAATTTTGATTCCGTGTCAAGAAATCACTCAACCTAAAAGCTCAAACTTGTAAGTGAAAATTTTAGTATAGTTTATAATATAAAGTTGGGTATTGCAAGCACCTCATAAAAAATCAGGGTCATGTCTAGATGATTAAAAATAAAAATCACATAATGTATGTTAAAATATAAAAACTGAATGAGAAAATACAAAAAAAATAATTAAAAACATAAAATGAATGAATAAATACAAATCAAATGCAAAAACTGAATATATAGAAATACAGAATTAAGATAAATGAATAAATATAGAAAGTAAAATAAATATTTATAATATGTAAACCATAATTAAAAAGTCTAATTAAAAAAAATTTAAAAATATAATTGAGAAACTACAAAATATAATAAATTATATTCATATTTTGTATTAATAAAACAACAATCAAATAAAGTATAGTAAAAGATAATATTATATTGAAGTACCATCAGCTACAATATCATCACACCTGACAACATCTAGCAATACTCTAGTTTATACTTCTAACATTTCTTATATTTTCTATGTTGGTCCCAACAACAAAAACAAATTCAATAATGTTTTGCCAACCTATATGCAACAGACAACATATCGAGATTATTGGCAACCTAGCTACCTCCAATGCACCTGACAAGGGATAAAATAATACAAGTTCAAATTGGGCTTAGTCAAAGAAGGTCCACTAGTGAAATCACGGAACTATAAGCCTATACAGAGTTCATCTACAGTGTCTGTATCCATGGATCCATCGTGCAAAGCCAACAAGAGAAATCTTCATGACTAAGGAACCAAGGTTGGCAATCCAAACCCTTCGCCTTCATCTGAGGATCTTCGCCTGAACACCACAGTCACATGTTCATGTACTGTAGCACCTATCACTTGTCAAGCAGGCAAAGGAGGGTCTGTCAAAGAAAAAGCCTGATTGGAGGAGGCGCGCCCCTCTCTGCCATGCATGGGTTCACCAATTCAGACATGACCAAGTACACGGATCATGCTGCCCATGTACAAGTTAAAGCCTGACACCCATTTCATCAAAGCCAAAATAGGCATCATTATATCCAGTCTATGTACTAATCACCTACCAAGCCTAAACCATATATAAAGGGAGGGACAACCCCCATTTTCAGGTAGCTTGCTCTCTACACTTTCTTATCTCCTTCTTCTTACCAAAAAATACTCTCTAGTTCAAGGAAGTTTATCTTCTTCCTAAGAACCCTAAGTCACCATTATTGACTTAAGTATCGGAGTGTCTTGTGCTCGGCCCTCTGATGTTCGCTATTTGCCTTGAAGGCCCAAAGATCACACCCAAGGAAATCCAATCCATCACAATATACTCATTTGATAAAGCACTCATTAAATTGGTACCGTTTATGGGAAACGTTGGTTAGTTTCTTTTTCAGCTCCTTCCATTTTCTTTTTTTTTTCTATGAGGTTTGCTACACTAGCTTTCATTTCTTTCCAGAAACAATAACTTCTTGCTTTCTTAAGTTGCAAAAAACACTATTTGGCCTGCAAGAATATCCCTCCTTTTCTTAAGCCTTATTTCTGTATGAGATGACTCATTCACATGAAGATGATCCCTCAAGCTCACACTTGAACCCTGAAACTCATGCAATCTTACCTTTAAACACCCAAAACACACAAAATATTCCCCTCACTACTCCTACCTTTGACCTTGCTACCTCCCCTCAAATTATAAGTACTATGGCTACTCAAATTAACTCAGCTTTACAAGCTCTCGATGTTGTTCAACAACAAACCCCTGCTCCACCTACTCAAAACATAACCATAGTCCCAGAAATTGTTTAACATGAGGGGGTGAATAGATGTTTGGATTTCAAAAGAGAAGGAAAGGAAGCCAAATGAGCCGAAGGGCATCAAACAGTAGAGAGTAGTGAAGGCAGAAGGGTGAGATCTGAAATAGTACCAGTTGGAAGGGAAGAGTCACCCAAAAGGAACAAGCATGCAAAGAATAGGGGACGTGCTAAAGATGATAGGCACTCTCATCGTTATAGGAGAACTGAGAGTAGAGGAGATAGTCGAAGGGATGCCAGAAGAGGTGAACATGGCAGAGAACGAGAAAGAAATCATCCCGATAGGCAGTTAAGGGAGAGGAGGAGAAGAGAAGAAATAGCATAGTCCGAAGCTCCTCCTACTAGACAAAGCCCGAGTGAACAGGAGGCCACTAGCCAACAAAACTAGGCTGAAATAAAGGAAACGATCAGAAAATTTCTGGAGGAAATGAGTGGAGATAAAGGCAATAAAAATATAGACAAAAACCTTGTGCTCGCCCTCAAGTCTCCCTTTACCAAGAAAATTTACGAGTACAAAATACCTAAAAAATTCAAACCGCCAACAATAAAAATATATAATGGCGAGGCAGATCCCAGGGTTTATGTCTTGGATTATAAGCATGATGTGGAACTCCAAAGCTCAAGCAACGAAGTACTATGCAGAGCCTTTAGGGGTTCTTTGGAAGGGGCATCCACTAGGTGGTTCGATGTCGTGTTTTAAAAATCGGATCGGACTGGTTAAACTCGAAACTGACCATTGGTCCAATCCGATTATGTAAAAAATCAAATCTGTCAAAATGACGTCGTTTTGACATAAAAAAAATTAAAAATAAAAGAAAATAAATAAATAAATAAAGTCAATTGGACCAGCGAACCGAACCGATCGAACCCTGAATCGGTGACCTGATTGGTTCGATTTTTAAAACACTGATTCGATGGTTTGGAAGAGGGCAGTGTAAGTTCATTCAGGCAACTTGCCGAAGCATTCATGCATCAATTCACCTCAAGCATCCCTACAGAGAAAAGAACATAGTCCTTAGAGAATGTGGTGCAAGGAAAGCCATAAAAGTCACTCAGATTGATCAAGCGAGAGCAGTTGAAGCACTCCAGAATGGTACCACTCACAGAGATCACTTTAAAGCATTGTGCAAGCATGCTCCTCAATCTCTGGAAGAGGCTATGGGCATTGCACAAAAATACATTATGCAAGATGATGCCTACCATTTTAGTCAGTTCTCCAAGAAGAAAAGAACTGAAACTCCCACCAAAGAAGAACAGAAGCCGAGGGGGGAAGGTGGAGTGGAATAAAAGGAAGAGTCAAGAATGAGAGGTCCAGATAGGCGTCAACCCCAACACCTCGATGTTACGAAGCTTACTCACCTTAACTCGAGCCTAGCAGAGGTGTTCGCTGCATTCCAAGATCAGAACATATGGATGCAGCCGAAGCTTATACAAGCTCGACTTGACCACATGGACAAAAATAAATTTTGCCTTTTCCATAACACTAATGACTACATGCAGTTAATGGAATAGAGAGACTCATTAGCCAAGGCTATCTTGCCAAATTTGTTAAAGATAAGAAGACTAGTGAAAAAGGGGCAGGATCGAGCTGAGATAAGGGGAAGCAAGTAGTTAATGACGGGTTAGCTGGGGTGATCCACTATTTAACAGGGGATCTAGCAAAGAGTCAAAGAGCATAAATACAGTTAAGGCCCTGACTCGAAGAAGGGAAGAGTCTGAATTCACTTACAGCAGTGGGTTTAGAACCTGGACAACTAGAGAAGATAGAAGTAGCTTGAGAACTCCTCATGCAGACCCTATGATCATCCAAACTGTTGTTGCTAACTTTGTTGTGAAAAGGATATTGATAGATTCCAATGCTAATTTAACTTGGGAATTATATATAGATGGGGCTAGTAGTGTCGAGGGCAGTGGAGCTGGTATTGTATTGAAGAAGGCAGATGAATTATTGATGGAATATGCCTTAAGGTTAGAATTTGTAACTACTAACAATGTTACCAAGTATGAAGCCATGATACAGGGATTGCTCTTCATCGGTTGTCTTTGACTCGAGACTTTTAAAGTGCACAGTGACTCTCCATTAGTAGTGGATCAAATAAAGGGAGAATTCGAGGCAAAGGAAGATACTAAGGCCAAGTACTTGGGAAAGGTCAAGACTATCATCCAAAGAATGAAAGACAGAGGCATCGATATACAATTATGCAAGATCCCTCGAACAGACAATTGCCGAGCAGATAGCTTTAGCAAATAGGTAGCTACGCATCCCGCTGAGTTGCCTCGAAAGATTTTCGTGGGATCCCTGGACTTTTCGAGCATACAAAAAACGGAACAGGTAATGGAGATAGACGAAGAAGCATGTTGGATGGACCCCATCAAAGCTTACTTAGAAAAGAATGAGTTACCTTTGGATCTGAAGGAAGTAAAGAAAGTCAAACACTAAAGCGCTCATTTCTCCCTACACAATGGGGTTCTATATAAGCGAGCCTATTCCTTACCTTGGTTAAAATGCTTAAAGCCAAGAAAAGTTGAGTATGTATTGAGGGAGATCCATTAAGGGTCTTGTAGGATGCACATTGGAGGTAAAGTGCTGGCAGCCAAGGCAATTAGACAAGGGTATTTTTTTCCTCCGATGAAAGAAAATGCTGTGAAAATGGTCAGAAAATGCCCTACATGTCAGAAATTTGGCAACAATAGACACATTCCAGTAACAAAGCAAGTCCTCATTACTAGCCCTTGGCCTTTTGCAAAATGAGGGATAGATATTGTTGGGCCCTTCCCAATGGCTTCCGAGCAAAGAAAGTTCCTCCTCGTCGCTATTGAATGCTTCACCCAGTGGGTAGAGGCAAAACCATTAGCCATCATAACAGTGAAAAGGTAATTAACTTTTTATGGAAAAATATTATTTGCAGGATCGACATTCCCTATCAACTTGTCAGCAATAATGGGAAGCAATTTGACAATACCAAAATCAGGGCCTTTTGTTCAAGCATCAATATACGTCAACACTTCTCATCAATGGCCCATCATCAAACAAACAACCAAGCTAAGGAGACAAACCAAACCTTCTAACAAGGCCTAAAATGAAGATTGGATGGCTGCGAATGAAGCTGGGCAAACGAGCTGCATCATGTCCTGTAGGCATATCAAACCACTCCTAGAGAACCAATTGGCGAAATCCCCTTTAGTTTGACATATGGCACAGAAGCAATCATCCAAGTTGACATAGGCATACCTAGTGGGAAAGTCAACTTCTGCGGAGACGAAGAGAATGAGAAAGCGAGGAGAATAAATATAGACCTCCTCGAAGAGCTGAGAGACCAAACAAGCATTCAGATGACTACCTATAAACATAGGGCAGCCAATCATTTCAACAAGAAGGTCAAAAGCAGAGTCTTTTCCAAAGGAGATCTAGTCGTGAGATATCTTTAAGCCACTGGTAAGAGAGAAGGAACATGAAAGCTCACCCCAACTTGGGAAGGTCCGTTCAAAGTAGAGAGTCATTGGTCCCGCAACTTACAAACTTGTAATGATGGAAGGTGTTGAAATTCCCCACACTTGAAACATTCAACACTTGAAAATAAATTATCAATAAAGAAATAAATAAAAGGAAATTAAGATTTCTACTTCATCAAATTCTTATGCATGAAAAGCCCTAGTCACCTAGGCACCAAGGCCCTAGATCAATAGGCAATAAGACCTTGTCAAAACAAGGTAAAAGGACCTCGATAAAGCCCTGATTCGGCAAGCAGATAAGACCTTGTCAAGACAAGGCAAAAAGACACTGACAAAGCAAGGCATAAAGCCCTGGTTTGGCAGATAGATAAAACCTTGTCAAGGCAAGGCACAAAGTCTTGGTTCGACAGGCAAACAAGTCCTTACCAAGGTAAGGCACCTAAGACCTAGTGAACTCTAGGCGAAAGACCGTGAGGCACTAAAGACTTCGCCAAGGCGAAGTGCTTAGAAGACCAAACTCAAATGTACAAAAACTCAAACAAGCTTAACAAAGTAGTCTTCCTATGAACATGACTCTTCAACAAAGAGAAAAGTTCCCTCTTCAAGCGAGGGAAGAGAAGGTCCTTAAGAGCAGTTAAGGAAGTCTATAAAAAAGCTAAGTACTTGAAAACATTCATTATTAAGATAATGCTTAAGCTACTCAATTACAACAACTCAAACAACAGATTATTGTGAACTCTCAATTTTGCACCTCCAAAAATATTTCTGAACTCACCAGAGCTGATCAGAATATTTTTCTATCCAAACCGACACTTTTTCAATCCTGATCGGACTATCTGTACCAGACAGTATTTTCCCAAAACTGACTGGATTTTCCTTAAAACTGACTGCCAATATATCTGATAATTAATTTCGGATCCACCGTCACTGACCGGTAATTTTTCAGACTTTAGAAACTCCTAAAAACTGCTCGAAACCCCCAAAAACTGACCCAAAAAATCCCAAAAACAGAACCAATCGCGGACGTCCGAGAGGCTCGTCAACGCCTGTCCGCGAGGTGGTCTAGCGGATGCCGCGAGGCGTGTCGGCGGACGCGCCACCGTGGCTCTCGGCCTCCGCAAGCCACCTCGCGCGTCCTCATTGACGCGCTTGCTGCGCGTCAGTGGCAGACGCATCAGGTCAGGGCTGACGCGTCTAACCGGCCGCCATGAGGGCTGGCGGCTGCCGCGAGCCACGCTCGCCGACACGAGTGTCTGTCACGCGCGGCCGGTCCCCTTTTTGCCATTTTACTCTTTTACCCCCATTTTTTCTGCTTTTGATGCCCTTTTTGGTCTTTTTTCACCCCCACCTGCTCCTATAAATACCCCCTTACTTCTTCCTTTCAAATCACACCTTTGAGTATTTGTTGATTTGCTATCCACTTGCTCTCTTCTCTCTCTCTAATTAGTCTTCTTTCTTTTGTGTGTCCTCTACGCGGAGCCATGTGGATGCCACGTGGAGGCCACTCGGCTTCCGCATGCCCTCTGCGCGGAGCCGCGTGGCTGCCACGCGGCGTCCGTGTGGAGGCCACACGGATCCGCGCAAGACTCCACGAGGCTCCGCAACCCTTCTTCGCAGCTTCGTCACTTTTTGCGCATTTCCAAAAATGCCCCTCCTTTTTTTCTGCTTTTTTATACCTTTTTGGTCTTTTTTTTACCCCCATTTTCCCTATAAATAGCCTACTTGCCTTCACTTCAAAACACACCAAAGCATTTTGTTGAACTTTCCAAATTGCTTTCTCTCTCTCTCTCATTAGCTTTTACTCTCTCCAATTAATTAGTTAGTTAATTAAAAATTAATTTTAATTAACTAATTAATCCTTTTTTTTATTTTCCACCAACTCACAATTAATTAATTAATTAAAAATCAATTTTAATTAATTAATTAATCTTTTTTTAAAATTTTCACCCACTTTCAATTAATTAATTAATTAAAAATCAATTTTAATTAATTAATTAATTCTTTTTTTAAAAAATTAAATTTTTCACTCAAGTGGTTAATTAATCCTTTTAGTTAATCATTTTTAATTAATTAATCATTTTAATTAATTAAA
>CATKHJ010229346.1:0-18805 GCA_949750685.1 Vernicia montana | reverse complement strand
TTATGAATGAATTAAGTTTTTAAGAATTTTCTTTCACTTGTGAGGAATTTCTTCTTGTTCTTTGTTAAGAACTCAAATCTGAACTTATCAAGGCAACTTGTGGCGTTCAACTTAATAGCTCTGGTTCTTTTCAACAGGTTTGGGTCAAGCTTCTTCGTTCTTGATTTGAATTCGTTCCTAGGGTTCTAATTCATTTAATTCGGTTCTAAGCTTTTCAATAGCTTAAGGGTCGTATTAGTTTTTCAGGAGAACTAGAAAGTCCAGCAAAGTAACTCTCAAGTTTTATTTTTTTCGCTTGGAGGATTACTCTGTTCATTTAATTGATTTTGATTATGATGCCTGTGTACTCGAAAGTACTATCTAGAGCTCCAAGGGTCATTATGTTGAAATGTTTGTTATTTGAGAGATTAATTATGAATGTTTACTTATGGATTGTAATTTCTTTTATTTTAAATACTCTTAAGTATGATAACTGCTATGGATAACTAAGTGACGAATACTAATTATGGTAAGGGAACTTATAATTAAGTATTTAATGGATTCCATATGAGGTATTTGCTAAGCATGTAATGGTTACTCAATTGACTTGTGTATGAATTTGGCAAAAAAACAAAAAAAAAATTAACTTGTGTATCAGATATGGTTATATATTCATAATGTATGTTTAGCACATGAGTTATAGATAGGAGTGAGCATAATTTGGATCAAATTGAATAATCGAATCAAATCAATTAAGCAATACAGTTTGATTTTGAAATAATTTGGTTCAATTTCGATTTTAAGTTTGTAAAAAATCGATTATTTTGGTTCAATTTGATTTTTAATACAAAAAATTTAAATAAATCGAACCAAACCGAATTTCTAAAATGGGGTCTTGTAGGCGCAGCTCTCTGAGTCTCACATCTCTCTGTTTGTTTCTTTTTCAATTCTCTTCTCTCTTCCAAAACAAGAGTTCCAAATTGTAAGAAAATAAACTCTGATCGAGTAAGACTTCCAAATTTCTATCTGTTTTCAAATTTCTTTCCCTGCCTCTACTCGCCATTTCTTGTATATCTGCTTCATCAAATCCAAAACAAAACCAGGCCATATATTTATAAATCTAAGGTAACCATCGATCTAAATATCTCTTTTTGTTTCGTTTTTTCGCTTATTGTTTTAGTAGGTCTCATTTCTTGAAATTTTTTGCTTCTTTTGTGTCTCTTTTTGGTAGTGAAGGTGAGATCTAGAATTGGATACAGCGTTATTTCTCAATTTTGTGGCTACTTTTTGTTGGGATCAATTTTTATTCAGAGAAGCTCAAGAACAAGAACTTGAGAACCGAAGCTCTTGTCTCTGATAAACTTCAAGTGGTAACTTCTTATTCTCTTCAAATTGATTTTTGTATAATTTTTGCCCAATCCATAATTTTGGCATAATTGATTTTGTTTTTGATTAATTTCTTAATTTTAAATGGATTTGTCACTGTTTATTATGATAATTTTAGGTAATTTAAATCGATTTATTGTATTTTAAATTACAGATTGTCATAAATATCAAATACTGATTTGGGTTTTTTATTTAAAGATTAAAATTGATATATATGTGAATTTCTTGTACTGTTTGTTTTGCAAATTCAAATTTCTTGTACTGATCCAAAGTTCAGATTGCTATTCTGCTATGTAGATTATACTTAATAGTGGTGAGAGTTTCTGGTAATTGTTTCTCTTTCTACAATTGATTTTAGAGATAAAGAGTGCTAATTTGCTTTTTGGAACTTGTCGAATATATCATTAATTGTAGGGCTAATTCCACAAACTCAAATGTATTGGGCTATAAGGAGATTGAGGGTGAAGCTTGTGCTTTTTTCTTAGATATGCTTTAGACTCATTTTCTAATTTGATTTGATGATGTGATTCATTTTGTTGACTGATGCAAATATTAACAAAAAAAAAAAAAAAGGAAAAAAAAAACTATTTGTCCTATAATTGTCATTACAGCCATCCATAGGTAGGATTTGCCATGAATGTTTTCCATCTTGAGAACCTGAATTTAAATTTTATTTCCGCTAAATAATATTTTAATTATTGAATAAATGTATTAGTAATAAATTAGAAATATACATAGCTATGTAGTAAAACTTTAGCTTTTCATTAAAAAAATTTAAGTTGGAATATACAAATTGGATTGTAGTTGACTTTTTTAGAAATAGAAAGAGATACAAATAATACTAGTACAAGAAATATAACAAAAATAATATAAGAAATTTATTTTTAATTAAAATTAACTAATATAAATTATCAAGTAATTTGTTTTTTGTTTTATGGTTTCAGTTGCTTGAACTTTGATACTCGGTGGTGGTTGTTTGATAATCCTCTCCTTTTTCTGGTACTCAAGTCAAGTGTACTTCTCATTGGATAACTTGTTTAGCTTATATCTGAGACTTTTGTTATCAAGTGTGGCACTGATTTGGCATTTGTTTAGCATTTTTTTTTTTTTTTAAACTAATGGAGCTGTTGAACTTCTTATTGGACACTTTTTATGCTTGTATCCTTGTATGCTTCATTAACTAAAAGTGTGAGCTCCCAACCAAAAACTGAAAGTGAGAGCAGCTGCATATATGAAGAAAACTTCTCTTGGTTTTGTGAGCATGTAAAAATTGAAAAAAAAAATAATAGCACATTTACATCAATAGGCAAAGTGCTGAAGTCCTTATGAATAGGCTCAAAAATAAGAAAAAATTCATTAATCAGCTCAAATCGAACCAAATTGATTTTTTTTTATTCGATTTGATTTGATTTTACATGTAGATCAGTCGGTTTGATTTTTAATATTAAAAGTTTTTATTTTTTCGGTTCTACTAGTTACCGAATTGACCAATGCTACCCTAGTTATAGATATGAATGATCTTGTGGGCTACAATCATTGGGGATGTGATTGCCATGTGATAGCTTAGTGTAGTGTCTATAAGGAATTCTATGAGTTTATGTGATCTTATATCTTCCTATGTCTTAGAACCGTAGCATCTCAAAGGACGGGATGTGACATAGCAAAACCCTACTAAAATTTTGTTATAAGTTATGGATTATTACTTGAAACCTTAATTTATTATGCTGTATCAACACCAAATTACACGTGTTTCTAATTTAACAATCGAATTGAGAAAAAAAATATACTTGATGCATTTTGAAAGGTCGAATGAATATATATATAGAGAAGCTGCATATTTGCTCCATAAGATACAACTGGTGTAACAGATGGTTTCAGACATAAAACTGTAGTAAAACACTAAAATCCCCTCTAGATTTGACCTAATATATACTTTAGTACCTACTATTTCAAAAAATTTGTTACAAGATTTGTCAAAAAAAAAAGAAAGATTTGTTTCAAAAAAAAAAATATGTTCCAAGATTTGTTACTAAATTTATACTTTAGCCCTTGACTTACAAGATTATAATTTTTATCATAATCTAGTCTCCAATATTTTAGATGTAATCGCATTATATTTAATTCTTAAAATTTTATATTTTGATTACACGTTTGTCTTTGAATTTTTATTTTATTAACATTTTAGTTTTTGAGTAGCTATTTTATAAAATACTTCGATCCCTCAAAATTTTTTTCTTTATTTTTTTACTAATTAATTTTTGTATAATGATTAAAGTAGCTAATTCTGAAATTATGAGGATGAAAGTGTATATTAGGCCAAACCTTAGAGAGTTTTTAGTAGTTTACCTAAAAGCTATTTTGTAGTTTTCATTTCATTAAATTGTGTACAAATAACTCTAGCAGGCAGAGACCATATTAATTAGCCCATCCTTGAAATCATGGTGCTGAAAAGCTCAGCTTCATATTTAACATATTCTCTTTGCTTATCTTTTAGCTCCTTGTACTTGAGCTTCACATCTCTGCCAGTGCAAAACAAATGCAGAAAAAGAATCATAATTAAAAAAAAATCATAAGACTAGATAAAATTTTCTTGTACAATTATAATTACCTGTTATTTGGGTCAACTGCTAGAGCTCTCTTTATATCAGCTTCAGCTTTCTCGAGTTCTGCTGTTTTTAAGTATGCCTCGGATCTTCTAAATAAAGCTTTGACATTGAAGGGATCATCTTCTAAGACCTGTCGTGAATATGACATTCAATGAAAAATCTATATATTAGGTTTATTATGTCATGAATGGTGACATAATCTAGTTTTTGCCAGTCTATATATTAGGTTTATCATAGAGCCATGCGCGATCTGGCCAATTCTTGAATTGAAAAATCTCTGCAGCATCAGACCAAACTTAACCATATTGAAAATTTGAAGATGCAAGATGTGGGATCATATGCATAAAAGCAGTTCGATTATATATATTAAATTCAAAAACACTAATCCATTCTCGTTATATCATACATTTATATAATAATGCTAGTAAAGGAATAAACCTTAGTGCATAATCTTGAAGCTTCACGATACTCTCCTAGTTTAAGCTTGCAAGCTGCATTGTTCAAATTACATGATAACCGCAAGCCTTTGGCTAGGAGCTTTTGATCATCAGTGAAGGAATGGTCATACTCAACATAATTTGCTGCCTAAAATTAATAATTAAACAAAAAAATCTCAGTTCAGATGAAAGAAATTAAAGAAAAACATAACTATAATTATAACATCATCAATCTCTTGTCTTATTAACATTCATTGACAGTAGCTTGCCTTATCATATTTCTTTGAGGCATGCCAGAATTTTCCAGCCTTGAACAGCAGATTGCCATCAAGTTTCTTCCTTTCACAAGCTTCTATTCTCTCACATGTATCCATCTTCCAAAATGGTTTCTCCTGCCAAAAGATCACAACTTGTTTTAAAAGAAAGTGACAGTAAAAGTACAATTAGAAATGGAATTTAAAATACATCAGGCATAAAATATTCTGGTCTGATTGATTTTTTGTAGATAACAAATAAAAAATTTCAAAACCAAGCTTAAGGGGAAGAAAACTAAAGAGAAAATATGAACAATAACCTTGATAAAGTCGATGAGTTCTACTTCATAATGAAGCACAGAATCCGCAGAAATGTCATGGCCAGACAAATATTCTGCACTGATAATCACTACAGCATGTTCTCCTTTCTTCATAGTCATTATTGCTTTGTCTAAACCTTCATTTACTTGGTCTAAAAGGTATATATTAAGAAAGGATTAGTAATTTTTTTTAAAATAAAATCTAAGATTACATTAATTCATTCGGAAATTTAAGAAACTTATACAATAAATGAACAGGACTAATACAAAATATATACCTTCCAAAGTTACAAATTCAAAAGGCTCTTCTATAGTTCCCTTCTTCTCAAAAACAGCTCCATTTTCAAGTTTGCCAATATATGTCGCTGACAGTATATTTTTCAGGGTAAATGACATTAGAGATCACTAAACTTTATTCTTATTTCTAATTTGATCACTAAAAATTAATTTCTTACAATTAAATGTCTAAATTTTGATTTTAATTACTCTCATCTAGTCTAGAGGATAACTAAAACTAATAACTGTGAGATAAATCACCTTTGACCTGGGATCCTTCATTAGGGCGTTCAAAGCCTTCCCCAGCTTTTACAATTGTTTTAAGCACTTTCTTATCTCCTGTTATATCAATTACACTTTTCCATGATATGAGCTCAAGTTGGATGGTTAAATTAGAATCAGGTGGAATGCTTTTGCCAATGTTTTCATCTTCATTCATATTTTGATTGAACCCATCTGAAAAGGAATGATCTAAGATTGATAAATAGGCACAATCACAACAAAGGTGAAAGACAGATACAAAAATTAGAAATAAAACAACCAATACATGTATTAACTTACAAGAGCTCTTAACTGCTAGCTCTGCTTTTTCACCCTTTCTCATTGTCTTCACAGCTTTGCCTAAGGCAGGACATAGATAACCTACACCCAAAAGCTACTTCAAGAATTAATTTCAGGATCAATGAGCTTTTTCTTAGTAGTATTATCTCCAGAACTGAGACCTTATGAGTTACAACCCAGTTCAAACCCGATGAACAGGAAAAGGAAAATTAACTTGTCAAGTTAAAGTTATTAAATTAATAAGGCTTTTCATTATGATGTAATTACCAACTGAATAAAACTCACCATCCCCTATACAAAACTCTGCACCTTCTTCAGATTTGGAAACAAGCAATCCATTCTCAAGCCTTGCATCATACTTTACTACAAGGACCACAATGCATTATTATTTTATAGTCTATTATGAACTTCCCATGTTAAACTCAATGAATAACTAGTATTTACCTAAAACTTGATCTCCATCTCTTGGTGTAGCCCATCCCTCACCATCCTTTATTATCTTCTTCAAAATTCCTCCGTCACCTTTTAAATCCCTGATGCTGCTCCAAGATAGCATCTCAACATCAAAAACAAGAGTTGCATTGTAGGGAATCAATGGTGGAGAACCAGCTTCCCCATAGCCCAAGTTTGGGGGTACTCTAAAAATTGCTCTCTCACCTTTCTTCATTGTGGCAATGCCATCATCCAGTCCTTTGATAACTTCACCTAAATTCCAAATGCCACAAAACAATCAACCACACGTAATAGACTGCTAATAGCAAAGCTAAAAATATAAAATCAATTCTTACTCTCATTGCTATTAATTACTAGTGTTCGTTTTGGGCTAAAAATAAAGATGATTGTTTTTGGGCCAATTGCAATTATAATATAGAAATTGATTCGTTTCCAAGAGAGCAGTAAACTATAATTAAAAGAATTAAATGAAACCATATATAAATACAAAAGACAAATTACTATTTTATCCCTCAGTTTAGATCAATATTACTTGTGAGTCCCTCTCTTTTTAGAAATAAAATAAAACATCCCTAATTTTCTATTCCATTATATAATATACTGGATCCAGTTAGTTCCTCCGTATTATCTGTAATGCCATTGGAAGATAATTTGAATGATTATTGAGATAACGAGATCAATAGGTGCAAACAAAACTCGACTAAATGCACATAAATTTTTTTTTTATGTGATATTATAGTACATATGTACTCATAAAAATGTCATGAACATAATTAATAAAATAAGTTTAATGAAATGTATCGATATTAGTTACAATAATGTACAGTGTAAAAAAAGGGTAAAACAACCATTTTGCAAAAACAGTCGAAATGACAAGTTAACTGTAACTGAATATGTGAAACAAAGTGGGAGGCCCAATCATATATTGGTATGGCCAGCCCAACATGTGTATGGGAAAGGAAAATTTGAGCTTGAAATTATATGAAAATAATGGTCAAAGGTAAATGAATGAAATGAACCCCACATTTTCCTTAGTCAAAGTTCCTACATAAAGAAGGAAATTGCATAAAAATTGCCTATCATCCAAAATTATGTTCATATTTATCTATATATAAATGAATTATGCAAATTCAAAATTGAGTTAAATTACTAGCCATTGGATCAATCTAAACAAATCAACATCATCCATTCAAACAAAGCTTATCTAAAAACCTTTGAAAACATCTAATTGTTATTATTGGTTAAAAAGAGAAAACTCTAACTCATTTTTCCTTCAAGATGGGTTGACCACAAGAGCTCCTCACCAAGAGTTCATACAACTTCAAGGTAATCTCTAAATTTTACCTTCAAATTTTCTTTTAAGTGTAAATAACTAGATCTTAGTATTGGAATTTTGAAAATTCTTCCTCTCCTTTGCTCTTGTTGATTTTGGCCTATGAAGGAAAAATTGTGCAAATTAATTATTTTTATTTTTTTGATGTTTGTGGGTGTATTATGAAGTGAATTGAAAGAATTGATGAGTTGATTGAATTTAAATTGCAAGGTGGAGCTTAATTTGGTTATTGAACTTGAATTGGGAAACCTGGGTTTTGAATTGAGCAGAATCTTTGAACACTGTCAGTTTAGAGACCGAATTTGAAAAAGTGTAAAATATGAAAGTTGTAATTTTTTATCTTAATTAGAGGCCCATAAAAGGGTTTTATAAAATTCTTGATGAGTAATGAGTTATGTCTCTTGTAAATGAGATGACCCGGATTTGGGGGTTTCTGAGTAAACTCGAACTGTTTGAATCTATAGAGGACTTTATGAACAGAATTTGGAGATAGTCAAAACATAAGAGTTGTAGATAAATGTTTCAAGTATTCACCTGTAAAAGAAAATTAAAATATTTATTGTGTACAAAGAGAAATCTCACTTGAACTAAAACTGGTACTATTCAGAGATTGAATGGTAGTCCAAAATGGAGTAGCCCAAAAGATGGATTTAGAGACTAAATTAAGTCAAGTATAAAACATTAAAAATGATAATTATTATGTTTATAAGCTCTGTGTAAAAGGAAATTTAAATTGGATATGTTTATTTTGAGATATGACCTAGTGAATGTGATAAGGTATGGAAACTCTTGTACTCTAGCACCATTGATAGAGACAGAATTAGAAGAAATTGAAAACTGGTGAAATGATCACTGATATGTTTAGAATCAATCCACAAAAGTACTTGATAAAATTTCAAATGTAGTATGAAAAATAGAGCTTGTACTGCAACTGACTCTGTATTTGGATTAAACTTGTAAATTGAATTAGAACCTCTGATTTGAGGACTTTAAAGATGGAATTGGGTTAAACTCAAAACATAAGAAATGTTCCTTAATATCTCTAGTAATTTCCAGTAAAAGAAAATTGCATTTGAAATCATAAATCTTGAGTTATATACAAAAGAGTGTGACAAGGTACGTTTTCCCTTTAACAGAAACAAAATTGAATTGAAATAGTCACCAAGTTTTCTATGAATTGAATTCTAATTTCAATTTTGGATATGTTGTAAATGTATATGTCTAATTTGTACTACAAAAAGAATCAATGCATTTGGATTAGTAAATCATGAGTAATGATAGAAACAAAGTGACAAGGTCTAGTGACATAATTAAACAAAAAGTAAGAATGTAATGTGACATGTGACAAAATGAACAATTGTAAATTAATGAATTATCTATATATGAAAACAATGAATAAATGATTAAAAAGTATAATGAATAGTGAATTGAATGTGATTATTCAATATGAATCTAATGTGAAAGTATATTGAATTGCTATAAAGAAAATCATTGGAATCAAAAGTATTCATTAGGCCATTCGGCCAGTATGTGAAAATTGAATAAAAATGTATTGTAAATTGTTATATGTGTATATATATATATACTAATGAGTATATTGACTTACATCGACAATAGATATTAGTGTTAGAGTTAAAATGAGAATAGTCAAATTGATAAGGTATTTAATAATCTTTGATTGTATGGTATAAAGGATGTGGTTCAACATAGAACCTAAAGGAGAAAGATGTTCTGGAAATTAAGGAGCATCACTACTAAGTATACTAAAAGCTTGTATTAGGAACTAAGAAAGTCAAGGTGAGCACTGTGAAAACCTTTCATTATGTGAAAACCTTACATTTTTTTAATGAAATAAATGTTTGAACTATTTCTTTCAATGAGGCCTTTGGCCTAATTATTGTTATTTAAATTCCTTCATTGAAGCCTTCAATCTATTACTACCATTTGACTACAAGTACTAAAAATGTACTCCATCTGAATATTGTAAAAGCGTTCACCTTCTATATATCAATCTTTTCACTGAAATAAATCATTTCTTGAACTAATGTCTCTTAATTGAAAACTCAGCATACCCTTATTGATAACATGTTCTCATAGTTATGTTCCTTTAAGGAACCAATTGATCTATTTATAAAAATTTCATTGTTCCTTCATTTTCTCATCTTTCATTGAATCTTATATGAGTCGCTATTGTTTTGTTGATTCAAAACATTGAAAAGCTTGCATACTGGATCCAAAGTGATCATACTGTATTACTGAAAGCAGAAATCCCTATCTGATGTGGGGTGACACATCAGTCATGTGCACATGGTCCAAGACTGCAGATAGAGTGAGCGTATCCGCCTCAGTTAGGAGGGGTGGTCCTAGCCGTGAGACCTGATCAGTCTTACGCTTTATATTACTGTTTATGAGTGAGCAAGGCATTAGCCGCTACTCCACTGTTTACATGTGGGAAGCACACCGCTTCCAGGACTGTGATTTCTGCTAAAATGACATTATTGAATCCTAACTGTTAGTGACCATTGTTTCTTCTATACTGTTACATTGGAATCCTGATATTGAAACTTAACTGTTATTGACTATTGAGAAATTGATCTTTTACACTGTTATATTGGATTCCTAATAATTTTATTATTGAACCTGTATTCATACTCTATTTCTTATTTATTGTAAAATACTCACTGAGCTTCTCTCACACCCCTATAGTGTTTTATTTCAGGTCCAGTAGCAGACTCAGCAAGTGGATCTCAAGTATCTATCTTCACTTGAGATTACTTCGCTGAATGTAAGATAATTACAACTTACTGTTTGAGTCAAATCATTTAGAGCTCCATGGATTAATATGGTTTAATATTGTAATAATTGCTTAAATTGCATTCTTTATTTGGGTTAGAAATTATAATGTCACATGTTAAAATGGGTACAAAAATTAATATCGATACGGTGGTATATGATTGATGATGATAATGAATCGTATACATTGCTATATATGGAATGTATGTCACTGGCAATTCTGGTTGAGATCTTGGGACTATAACTAATGTGTTAATTGTATTGTAATATCGAATAAGGAGGTTCTACGGGTTGTTGGTGCCTTTATGGTTATCCATGCCCTAGGACCGTCACATCGCCAAAGGTGGGATGTGACAATGTGGTATCAGAGCAAAAGTGTAAGTCTAGTATAGACTAATAAATGTTACGTAGTCATAGTATATAAGTTCAACTATGGAGCATAGGATTCCTAATCGTCTAATACAATCCATCATTAAGATAGTTCCGTGTTCACCATATGTTATTGAATTTTGTTATTTGATATAATATCTATGTATATGTGTGTGTGTTATGAATATCAAAGAACTAGTATGTGAAAACACACGTTATTGTAATACTGATATAACCGAAACATTGAACATACTTTGAATGATACATGTGTACTGAAATGCAGTATAAAAATGAAGTGCTAAACATGAAAAGGAGGTCGATCCCCTAGTGATCGCTTCGATAAAAGAGAAACTAAATGTATATTGTCAAAAAGAAGTTTCCTATAATACTCATTAATGGTAATGAAACTGTTCACTTGAAATGACTTACATAATGTGAATAATGCTAGAAATGTATAAACTGTTTGTATACAAAAATATGTGTATTACTTAGGATAAAAACATCCTAAGGAAACTGTCTTATAACAATAAAAGTGTAGAAATTTAACGTTGATCTCTATGTTGTGTTAATGTACGATCATTTGTTAACGTCGTCTATATTTAGGCGGTCGACTAGAGAAGAAACGAGAGCAAGTGAAAAATGTAGACGCAGTGATACGAAAATGATATGAATTGCAGCAAGGATTGACAGGTGAGAAGAGGAAGGCATTATATGCCAGCTACTATGTACTTCCCGGCAATAACAACCGCATTGAGGGAAGTGGAAATTTTTCTGCTATCTACGTAGATATTATAGATGAATTGAAAGAAAGAATGTTGATTAGTGTTTTCAAGAAAGAAAATGATTACTAACCAATGACTATCACACTGTCTCTAGAAAAACATGGATAATGAAAATGGATAAAGGAAATCATTAGTGACTTTTGCTAGACTTGATTAAAGTCTTAAAAGAATGGAAAAAAGTAAAGAGAAATGGATGAATAAGATAAGTACGATGCTAGATACAGAATAAGGGAGACAATAAGTCATAATGATAATGACATAAATGATAAAAGGAATGTGTACAAGTGAAATATTAATGGAATTTTATTAATGAAAATAAATATATTCTAGTGAAAGATTCTGTGTAAGGAAGGATAAGTAATCATGGAATAGAGTAAATGTTATAGAAAATGATAGACATAGAATATGACCAAGACATGTCAATGAGATATTGATTAAACGAAACCGTAAATGCTAAAATGAAGAGTGTGAACGATAGTAACATACATAAAATTGTAAGGACAGTGAAACTATCGAGCAATGGAGAATTTGCATGATTGAAAAATTTAACTGATTAAGATGAGACTAAAATGAGAATAAGTAAAAGAGTAGTTATAACAGTGAAACCATTATAATAGTGAAACCAATGGAATGAACGAGTTTAACTTGAGATGATGGATACTTAAATTGTAAATAGATAAAGAGATAAAGAAATGGAAGATAGTTGAAATGAATTACTGACGTATAAGGATTTATGGAATTGATCAAGAAAATGACTTATGACAGAAAAGTTATGAAAGAAAAAGAAATATGAATAACTAAGAACTTTGTAATGGTTAAAGAGTAAACAAGGGACTAAAGGTAATCTTGGAAAAGATGTGAAAGACTATATGAATAAGAAAGAATTGAGATGATTAAGGAAACTTGAATGTATTCGAAATTTACTTCGGAGGAGTTGAATATGGAGATAGAAGGAATGTGACATAATCGAGATTGATATGAGATAAATCGAATGAAAAGTTATTTCACTGGATATATGCATACTTTAAGGGAAATTTTGAATCGTAGAAAATACGAATACTATATGAAATGGATATATGTTATGAATGATGATAGAGTGTATTAATTCCTATATGTATTCTAGAGAAAGAAAATGAATATAAGATGATACATTTCCCTACAATAGGAGTGTGGTATAGAAACCTGGTTGAACAATGTGATTACACATAATGATGTGTAAGACACAATAAACAAAAAGAAAGTTACCTATTATGACATCCAGATAGATTAGTTGAAATTACGATAGATAATAAAGGAAATGGAGATTGATTTTAATAGAGATTGTCAATAATAGACTAATTAACGTAAACTCAAGTGTAAGGAAAGCCACGTGTGTACTATACAAATATGAATAACTATATAGACAAAACAATAATGGCATCAAGTAACAATTTTATTGTGCAATGATCTAACGTGTAAGATTCTTGCTTCATTATACGAGGAAGCATTAATTCTAATTTTGTTTTTTCCTTTTGGAAAGTTTTCATAATTAATAGTGCAATTCAAGAAAAGACATAAACATTGTTATATTAACTTCCTAGACTGAGAAAAGCCTCAGGATATAACTATTTTATTACAACAGTAAAAGCATAGATTTATCATTTTATTGATAATAAAAAAGTTTGATCAATTACTTCATCAGATTCATAAAAATCTTAAGAATTATCCATAAGATGAAATTGGAGATACAGGAGAGGATTAAATGTCTCATATAATAGCAATAGGGTTTAAAAATTTATTCCAAAAACGAACATTTTCAAAATGATTACTCTCCCAGTTTTTTTTATCGACACAAATTTTCTTGTAATCATTGACTGGAAATACCATTAAAGAGCCTTAGCTTCTTTAGGAAGCCATAGTTTATGTGGAGTTACATTGTTCTTTTCACACATCAAGTGTTCAAAGATAATGAATCCCGACAAAATGAATTTGTAAATCAAGACTTGAGAAAGCACATTGTTAATTGAAGGACTGAACTGTGATGGTAAATGATTGTGTAAAAGTGAAAGAAAACAATGATGGACCTGGAAATAGGTATGGTTTTCTGATTCATACCCCTTAGTTATTAAAAGTGAAAGAATTGCAATTAAAGGAAACACATAGTTCAAAAAGATAACTTCAGAGAAAAAGACTTGTAATATATAAGAATTACTAAAAGTATTAAAAAAAAAAAGGATAAATGATAGTAATAGCTACCTCGATAGGTAAATGGTCAAACGATGAATAGATTGTAGGAACTGTTCAAATCAGGAAGGAACGGTGCTACAAAAGAGTATGGATGATTTCAAAACAATTGAAACAAGAAAATAATCTTGATTAAATTTGTTATGATGATAGTTAAAATATTGTATCGAAAGAAAGTAATACTTTCAAATCGATGAAATAAAAGTTAATGTTTAGTACTGTACAATACATGAATTGTAAAAGAAAAATACAAATAAACTACTCATACGATTTGTTAAAAACAATGAAATTATATACAAAGTAAAATGATATAAGGTAAGCTAGTAACTCACCTATTGTTGTATTTTATGGATATCAAAAACACAGGAGATGACTCCATTATACATATTAAAAGATTTTTAGATACAAAAGTTTTGTCCTCTAAGAAAGGAAAAAGGAAACAAGGATTGAAATGAAGAACAATAATTTAATCAAGTTAATGGTAAAAGCAGAGTGTTGGAAATTAAAATTGAGAAAGATTCACTGAACTAGTTTATGGAAAATTTGGGGATGAATTTTCTTAAGGGAGGCCAAATGTAATATCTTGGATCAAGTTAGTTCCTACATATTATCTGTAATGACATCGGAAGGCAATTTGAATGATTATTGAGATAACAAAATCAATATGAGCAAACAAAATTCGGCTAAATGAACATAATTTTTTTTTTATTTTGTTTCTGTGATATTATAGTATATATGTACTCATAAAAATGTTATGAACATAATTAATGAAATAAGTTTAATGAACTGCATCGATATTGGTTACAATAATGTACAGTGTAAAAGAAGGGTAAAATAGTCATTTCGCAAAAACTAAATATGTGAAACAAAGTGGGAGGCCAGCTCAACATGTGTATGGGAAAGGAAAAATTTAGCTTGAAATTATATAAAAATAATGGTCAAAGGTAAATGAATGAAATGGACCCCACATTTTCCTTAGTCAAAGTTTCTACATAAAGAAGAAAATTACATGGAAATTTCCTATCATCCAAAATTATGGTCATATTTATCTATATATAAATGAATTATGTAAATTCAAAATTGAGTTAAATTACTAGCCATTGGATTAATTGAAACAAATCAACGCCGTCCATTCAAACAAAACTTATCTAAAAAGCTTTAAAAACATCTAATTGTTATTATTCATTAAAAAGAGAAAACTCTAGCTCCTTTTTCCTTCAAGATGGCCGGCCACAAGAGCTCCTCACCAAGAGTTCAAACAACTTCAACATAATCTCTAAATTTTACCTTCAAATTTTATTTTAAGTATGAATAACTAGATCTTAGTATTGGAATTTTGAAAATTCTTTCTCTCCTTTGTTCTTGTTGATTTCAGCCTATGAAGGGAAAATTGAGGAAATTAATTATTTTTATTTTTTTTTATGTTTGTAGGTGTATTATGAAGTAAATTGAAAGAATTGATGAGTTGATTGAATTTAAATTGCAAGATGGAGCTTAATTGGGTTATTGAACTTGGATTGGGAAATCTAGGTTTTGAATTGAGCAGAATTTTTGAACACTCATAATGTCAGCTTAGATACCTAATTTGGAGAAGTGTAAAACATAAAAGTTGTAGTTTTTTATATTAATTAAAGGCCCATAAAAGGGTTTTATAAAATTCTTTATAAGTAATGAGATATGTCTCTTGTAAATGAGCTAACCCGGATTTGGGGGTTTCTGAGTAAACCCGAATTGTTTGAATCTATAAAAGACTTTATGAATAGAATTTGGAGATAGTCAAAACATAGTATTTGTAGGTAAATGTTTCAAGCATTCACCTGTAAAAGGAAATGAAAATATTTATTGTGTACAAAGAGAAATCCCACTTGAACTAAAACTGGTACTGTTCAGAGATTGAATAGGAAGTCCGAAATGGAGTAGCCCAAAATATGGATTTAGAGACTGAATTAAGTCAAGTATAAAAAACGAAAAAATTATAATTTCTATGTTTATAAGCTCTGTGTAAATGGGAATTAAATTGGATATGTATATTTTGAGATATGACCTTGTGAAGGTGATAAGGTATGGAAACTCTTGTACTCTAGCACCATTGATAGACTTGAAAATATATTTCATGAATTGAGCATGATAGAGACAAAATTATGATAAACTTAAAACTAGTGAAATGATAATTGATATGTTTATAATCAATCCACAAAAGTACTTGAAAAAATTTCAAGTGTAGTATGAAAAATAGAGCTTGTACTGCAACTGATTCTCTATTTCGATTCAACTTGTAAACTAAATTAGAACCTATGATTAGAGAACCTTAAAGATGGAAATGGGTTAAAATCAAAACATAAACAATGTTTCTTAATGTCTCTAGTAATTCCCAATAAAATAAAATTGCATTTGAAAGTATAAATCTTGAGTTATATACAAAAGAGTGTGACAGGGTAAGTTTGCCATTTAACAGAAACAGAATTGAATTGAAATAGTCACCAAGTTTTCTATGAATTGAATTCTAAGTTCAATTTTGGATATGTGGTAAATGTATATGTCTAATTTGTAATACAAAAAGAATCAACTCATTTGAATTAGTAAATCATGAGTAATGACAGAAACAAAGTTATAAGGTCTAGTGACATAATTAAACAAAAAGTAAGAATGTAATGTGACATGTGACAAAATGAACAATTGTAAATTAATGAATTATCTATATATGAAAATAATGAATAAATGATTAAAAAGTATAATGAATAGTGAATTGAATGTGATTATTCAATATGAATCTAATGTAAAAGTATGTTGAATTACTATAAAGCAAATCACTGGAATCAAAAGTATTCATTAGGTCATTCGGCCAGTATGTGAAAATTGAATAGAAATGTATTACAAATTGTTATATGTGTATATATATATACTAATGAGTATATTGACTTACATCGACAATAGATATTAGTGTTAGAGTTAGAATGAAAATAGTCAAATTGATAAGGTATTTAATAATCTTTGATTGTATGGTATAAATGATATGGTTCAACATAGAACCTAAAGGAGAAAGATATTCTGGAAATTGAGGAGCATCACTATCAAGTATACTAAGAGCTTGTATTAGGAGCTAAGGAAGTCAAGGTAAGTATTATGAAAACCTTACATTTTTTTTTAATGAAACAAATGTTTGAACTATTTCTTTCAATGAGGCCTTTGGCCTAATTATTGTTATTTAAATTCCTTCATTGAAGCCTTCAGTCTATTACTACTATTTCACTACAAGTACTAAAATTGTACTCCATCTGAATATTGTAAAAGCGTTCACCTTCTATATATTAATTTTTTCATTGAAATGAATCATTTCTTGAACTAATGTCTCTCAGTTGAAAACTTAGCATACCCTTATTAATAACCTGTTCTCATAGTTATGTTCCTTTAAGGAACTAATTGATCTATTTATAAAAATTCCATTGTTCTTTCATTTGCTCATCTTTCATTGAATTTTATATGAGTCGTTATTGTATATTGTTGATTCAAAACATTGAAAAGCTTGCATACTGGATCCAAAGTGATCATAATGTATTACTAAAAGCAGAAATCCCCATTTGATGTGGGGTGACACATTAGTCATGTGCACATGGTCCAAGCATGCAGATAGAATGAACGTATCCACCTCAGCTAAAAGGGGTGGTCCTAGCCGTGAAACCTGATCAGTCTTAAGCTCTATATTACTGTTTATGAGTAAGCAAGGCATTAGTCGCCACTCCACTATTTACATGTGGGAAGCACACCGCTTCCAGGACTGTGATTTCTGCTAAAATGACATTATTGAATCCCGACTATTAGTGACCATTGTTTCTTCTATATTGTTAAATTGGAATCCTGATATTTGTGAACACTCAATTTTGCACCCTCATGATGCTGCCGCAGCTTGACACTTGCTAAATTTTGTGCGCTACGCAGAGCCGATACGGTGGTCCAGCTATCTGGTTAGTCGATAGGGGTCAAGGGGGCAGCACCGCCTCGAAATAATGGATTTTTAAGCATAATATTATAAGGAGACTAACATTTTTCCGACCCTGATTGGACTTTTTGTACCAGACAACACTTTTCCAAAACTAATCGAATTTTTACCAAAATTGACTCTCAAAATGTTCGATAATTAATTTTGGATCCACCGTCACTGACCGGTAATTTTTTAGACTTCAGAATACCCCGAAAATTGACTCAGAACCCTTAGAAACTGGCCCGAAAAGCTCCGAAAACCGAACCGGAGCTCGAAATCCAAGACGGCTCGTGGACTTCCGCGAGCCGTGCCCGGGCGTCCGTGGCACGCCTGTGCGTGTCCGCTAGGCCGCCTAGCGGCAGCGGACTAACGTGTCAGTCCCGTACTGACACGTCCGCCAGTAACGACTGTGCGTCCGCCAGACGTGCCGGCTGATGCCACCAAGAAGACTCGAGGACATGCGTTATGCCCACACGTGTCCGCCAGAGTGTTTCGCAGCCCGTACCCTTTTTTCGAAATTTTGATTTTACCTCTCCTTTTTTTCACTTTTTAAGCTTTTTTTGGTCTTTTCCACCCCCCATTTGATCCTTTAAATACCCCTCTTCTCACCATTTCAATACACACCTCAAGCACTTGTTGATTTGCTATCCATTTGCTTCCTCTCTCTCTCTCTCTCTAATTAGTTTTTTCACTCATCAATTAATTAATTAATTAATTAAAAATCAATTTTAATTAATTAATTAATTTTTCAATTAGTTTTAATCTCAATTAGTTAATTAATTAAAAATCATTTTTAATTAGTCTCCACCCATTTTAAATTAGTTAATTAATTAAAATTCAATTTTAATTAATTAATTAATTTTCCAATTAAGTATTCACCCAAGTTGATTAATTAATCCCTTTAGTTAATTATTTTTTAATTAATTAATCCTTTTAATTAATTAAAATTGGGTAATTAAGAAATCAAATCTCCTTTTTTAATCAACTTTGTTTTACGAAACGGAACTCCAATCCGGTAAAATCACTCTCCCACCATTCAAACCCACAAAGAAAG